>JABEZY010272362.1:0-15566 GCA_013467495.1 Gossypium gossypioides | reverse complement strand
TGTAAATATTCGATAATGATTAGCTATTGAAATGGCTATTTAAGAATATGTTTTGGTGTTATGTATGCCGAAATGATAGTTAATACAAATAAATTATAAAAGAGTAAAAAATTGCAATGGAATAGTTTTAGGATAACGTATTGATGTGATTTTGAAAAATCACCAAGGATAGCAGAAATGGAATTAGAGAGTGATTGAGATATATAATTGAAGCTTATCGAGTCTATTTTCACATGAAAGAAATATTGTAGGCAAATGAATTTTATATTATGAGATATTTGAATTTTAGTGAGACAGGGGCAGAATGGTTTTTGAAGTCCTCTGTTCCAACTTTAGAAAATCTTTAAAAATTGTACAAAAAAAATTATGAGTCATAATTTATATTTCTAGATTACGTAGTGAGTCTATTTTCAAGAGAAACAAACGAGAATATTATCTGAATTTTGTACAATGAGATAATTGATTTTTAGTGAATAGAGGTCAGAACCATTAGATAGTGAAACAGGGGAGACTTTAATGAATAAACTGTACTATTTGGCTAAACCAAAAATTCTGGAAATTTTATGGTAAGAATATATATGAGTCTATTTTCAAGAAAAAATTACATATCTAAATTTAGAGTTTTGTAACTCAAGTTATAATTAAATTAGTGGCTGTTACGCGAGTGGATAGTTTTATTATGAACAGTAAAATAAATTATTTTGCTTTGTTTAAGTATTCAGAAAATTTTTAATGTTCTCGGTTTGCACCCAAACCATTTTCATTGCATGTTTTAGGGTTTCGAGAGTCCTTTTTAGGGATATATTTATTGAATGTGAGTGAATTAATTTTAAAAGAAAATTTTTATGCTCCAAACTAGTAAGTTAAGTCAGATAACGCCTCGTGCTCGACTCCGGCAATGGTCTCAGGTAAGGGGTGTTACATATACAGATCTTAGGGAGGACATGGAGGTTCCAAATAGTACGCTAATATAGACGATCCAGACCACACCCAATCTTATTAAGGATAAGCCAAGAGTAACCAGATTTCGTAGGGTAGTAGTCAGTCCTGTTATGGAACCACACGACCCTATCCAACAATCCATCTCAAATAATCGATAGGGCACAAATATGATCACCCAAAAAGTCACCATATAGCTCTCACACACAGGCTCTATCCCACGCACTATTATTAGGCTCCTACAAGTCACGAACAACCCTCTCATAAATCCCGCTACTAAGATCCTTCAAGGAGTCACCGTCGAGACCTTTAAAACCCCATCTATCCAATTTGATCCTTGCTTTCTTGTCGTCTTCAACCTACGACCCGAAACCAACCTCAAAGGCTTTAGTTGCAGCCATAATACTTGTGTAACGCCATGAATAATTTATTTCTGTTTTTGTAAATCCTGCCACACAAATATATATCTGCTTTAGTGGTTAAGTGTTCTGGGTGTGTGTATGAGGTCTTGAGTTCAAGTTCCAATTTTAGCAAATTCTGTTATTTTTGGTCTTAGTCTTATCCCTATTGGGGTGGGCTTATGAAATATTGTTGGTAAAGTTATATTAGAATGAGTCTGCTGGTTCGAGTGGTAATGATTTAGTGTGTTGGAGATCCTATGTTCAAATCCCTGTGCGAGCGTGAGTGTTAATTTTTGCTCCGATTGTTTGAGAGAGTTTGGGTGGAGTTAGAATTCTGAGGTAGTTGTGAGTTAGTGGGTTAGTTAGTGGAATAATGGGGGTTGAGTTTTAGTCGGATATGAATCTATATTAATTTTAAGTTTTTGTTTTTTTTTTTCTCTTTTCTCTCTTCCCAAGAAAATTTTGACGTTAGTTTTCCCTTTCTTTGCATATTTCCTATCAATTGACAAATTTCTATTTCCTTGCTTCCTATTTTCTATTGCAATTTAGTTATTCAATCTCGGTATTCTAGTTCTTCGGTGTTGTTGTATGGCTTGGTAAGTGTAAGGGGTGATTTTTCGTGTAGGCTAGGGAATCATTTTTTTTCTTTAGTTATTCTAAATCGATTCTATCCTTTTCCTTTCGGTAATGTGGTTTTGGGCTGTTGGCAGTGAATTGTGCGGAATGGAATTCTCCTTTTGTAGAATCGTAGTCGAGTTTGTTCGAGAAGTTGGGTAAGTATCAAACACTTGAATTTTACTTTTGTCAGTTTCGTTGGTTAGGTTTAGTTTTGGATTAAAATTGATTTTATGGAGCGTGTGATGTCGATTATTAGGCTTTGGTGGGCTTGGGATTGTAATATCATCAAAATTGTACCAGTTGTTTACACTAAACACGAAAAATTGAGATTCGGCAAAAGTTGAAAAAGGACACTATCTACACCACATGAGCGTGTGCAAGACACAACTATGTGAATGTCATACGTGTGGCCGTGCGTGAGACACGACCGTGTGACTATGTGAGTGTGGTCGTGTAGACCACACAAGCTAGGCTAGATTAGACGTGTAGGCCCACACGGGTATGTGGGCCCAGGATTCTAAAAATTTCCCTAAGGTTGCAAGGTTCGTTCCCATCGACTATGGGCCTATCGTAGGGTCGGTAAGGGCTAACCAAACCTTAATTCATGAGATCTGGTATTATGATAGTCTGATCTGAGTAGGACACTGATAGGGATGTTTAACTGCTCTGTTTAAGTATATATGTTATCTGTATACAAGCATGTTAATTCTGTTAATTCTGTATTCTGTAAATGTGTTTGGAGTGAGATTTCCATATGTGGAGGAAGTGATCTGTACGCCGACCTGTCGCCTATATTCTGGCAGCTTGACTGCATATTATTATGTTATGTGTCGCATCGACACTATATGGTGTGTTGGGATGGGTGGGTGTTTTTAACCCCACATGGTGTGATGGGATGGTCAGAGATGGTGCGTATAGGATGGGGGTAGGATTCAGTATATCTGTCCTGTTTATCTGATTTTGATATCTGTATCTGTTATGGACTTAGGTCCGCATCTGTATCTGACTGTATATGAAATTCTATGTATGTTGCATGACTATTTCTGTTGGATTGCACACTGAGTTTACGAAAACTCACATCTGTGTTGTCTGTTCTGTGCAGGTAATCCATAAACTTAGGCAGGTCGGTGCGACGGAGGCTCAGCGGTGACCACTCGACAGAGAAATTTTTTTGGTGATATAAATTTTATTTTAAAATCTTGTTTTTCTTGAGAGTTTGTAATTTTTGGGACTCTCTGGACTGTATGGTTTTAACTTTTGGGTTCGAATTTTGTTTTGCTTTCTTTTCCACAACGTTGACAAAAACACTTGACGCAAACAAATGGTTTTAACAAATTATTTTTGGAAACACGAGCTTGGTTTCGAATAAAACGATTTTCAAATTTTCGCTGTAAAATCTTAATAACTTAAAATGGTTTCAAATAAGATTATAAACTCAATATTTTTCAGATATTAAGACTTCGATTGGTAAACTAATAAAATGATAAGTTTTAACTTAAAAGATATAATTTAAAACCAATTTTCGTAACACACCTAGATTCGGCCATAACGTCTAGGCCGAGTTAGGGGTGTTACGTTTAGTGGTATAAGAGCCAAGCTGCAAAACTCGGGCTGTGAATTTTGGGTTCCAAAATTGTGTTTTGAAAAAGAACTGGTTTCCAAATAATTTGGATCATTTTGAGTAAGAATGTGGTACACCGAGTCTTCGGCACCGATCTTGTAAGAATCTATAAATTTAGAAAACACTATAGTTAGTACTTTTTGAAACTGTACTGAGTTAGTTAGAGACTAAAACCTATGAAATACTTCTGAACTTCTGATAATTTAAGCATAAAAGATCTTCTAATAAACATTGGAACTGATGCATAAAATTTTATAATGTAGATAAACCTGAAAATATGATGAGCGTTCGTGGAACTCATGGTCGTGGTATTCAGGGGTGCAACAGGCGCTATAAGGGGGCTCGAGTTGAGTTTTCCTCTCTGGGCAGTATGTAAAATTTAGATACGAGTGAGACAACAATTTCACCTGCTACTGATACTGGGTCTCAAAGCCGATCGGCTGGGGACGACGCACTATCCCAAGCTATGAGAGTTTTAGAGAGGGTCACTAGACCCTATTCTGGATTTGGGGGCCGTGGGTCGATAACTGAACGACTCCAGTCTAATGGAGTTGAGCTGTTTAGGGGCGTCACTAGAGTTACCCCTACTGTGGCCAAGTACTGGCTGGAGGCCACAGAGAGAATAATGAATGATATCGACTGCACTCTCAAGTAGAAATTGAAGGGCGCAGTTTCTTTGCTTCGCAATGAGGCATATTAGTGGTGGTTGTCGGTTGAGGAGGGTAGTCAATTGAATCGTTTGAATTGAGATTACTTTAAGACTGCCTTCTAGAGGAAGTACGTGGGGGCGAGCTATGTGGATGCTCGTAGGCGTGGGTTCATGAATCTCACGCAAGGTGATAAATCTGTGGCCAAGTATGAGGCCGACTTTCTAAGACTGAGCCATTATGCTCGATGCATGGTGGCATCTAAGTATGAGAAATGTGTCCATTTTGAAGACAGTTTGAAAGATTGTCTGAGGGTATTGGTTGCTCCACAGAGGGAGCGAGAGTTTGCAGTTCTTGTGGATAAGACAAAGATCGCTGAGGAGGTTAAGTGCGTGAAGTGCCAGAATAGAGACCGTGAGAGAGGCAAGAATAAGAGGGATTTGAAGCCCTCTAGTTCTGTTCAGAGGCCTAAGAAACGGGCCAAACCTGATGGGCTTGGTAGAGTGGGACTTCCTGTTGCTCCTATTGGGACTTAACCTTATGGTGATTGTGGTAGGCGCCATCTGGGCGAGTGTTGGAGGAGATTAGGGGCTTGTCTGCAGTGTGGGTCATTGAAGCACCAGATTAGAGAGTGTCTACATCATGCTGATCTAATGCAAGCTTTGAGATTGGGTTTTGTTCAGCCTCAGAGGGCAGTATAATAGCCACATAGGGCCATGGACCAGCTAGGGGTTGTAATCGTATGGGTTGAGGACATAGAGCACCAAACAGAGGTGCTAATCAGACTGAGGCGTGGTAGCTTGTACTGGTTTATGCTGTTCGACACCGAGAGGACATAGACGCCCCTGATGTGATCACAGGTACATTCTTTATTTTTGATGCTCCATAAATTGCTTTGATAGACATAGGTTCTACACACTCCTATGTATCTTGTTCTATTTCTGAGAACTTGGGGATTTCTGTTGAGTGTACTTTTGGTGAGATTACTGTACTGAGTCCATTGGTGCAGTCTGTTCGGGTAAATAAACTTTATAAGAATGTTTCATTGGAAGTACACGGGGCTGTGTTTTCGACAAATTTGATAGAGTTACCATTTGGGGAGTTTGACTTAATTTTAGGTATGGACTGATTAGTTGAGCACCGAGTTAGTTTGGACTACGCGGCTAAGAGGGTCGTTCTGAAGACCGATGATGATAAAGAGGTGGTTGTGATTGGATAGCATGGAGATTACCTATCTAATGTAATCTCTACTCTAGTGGCCAAGAAGTTGGTTCGAAAAGGATGTGAGGCGTATTTGGTCTACGTTAATGTATCACTTTCTAGGGAGTTTCTGTTGGGGATATCACAACAGTGAGGGAATTTCTAGATATTTTTCTCGAGGAGTTACCAGGTTTACCTTCGAATCAGGAAGTTGAGTTTGGCATTGAGCTTCTACCGGGTACAGTTTTAGTGTCCATCACTCTATACTGTATGACATCGAAGGAGCTTACAGAGTTTAAGGCTCAACTTCAAGAGCTTCTGGATCGTGGTTTCATCAGTCCTAGTATGTCTTTGTAGGGGGCACCGGTTCTGTTTGTGAAGAAAAAGGATGGTACCATGAGGATGTGCATCGACTACCGGCAGTTGAATGACCTGATTGTGAAGAATAAGTACCCACTTTCGAGGATCGACGATCTATTTGATTAGTTTCATGTGGCTGGGGTACTCTCAAAAATATATCTCCGTTTTGGGTATCATTAGCTTAGAGTTAAGGAATCTGATATTCATAAAACGACATTTAGGACTCGTTATGGGCAGTATGAGTTCCTAGTTATGCCATTTGGTTTAACGAATGCTCCGATTGCATTCATGAATCTAATGAACAGAGTTTTTTTAATCGTATCTGGATCAGTTCATCGTAGTCTTCATTGACGATATTCTGGTGTACTATAAGACTGAGGATGAGCATGATGAGCATATTAGAGTAGTGCTTCAGATAGCCCGAGAGAAACAGCTCTACGCTAAGTTGAGTAAATGTGAGTTCTAGTTGCGAGAGGTAACATTTTTGGGGCATGTGGTTTCTGCTGAGGGTATCTAAGTTGATTCTAGAAAGATTAAGGTTGTGCTTGATTGGAAACAGCCTAGAAACGTCTTTGAGATTTGTAGTTTTCTGGGTCTTGCGAGTTATTATCGGAGGTTTTTTGAGGGGTTCTCACTGATTGCAGCTCCTCTGTCTAAGCTTCTATACAAGAATGTTCCTTTCGTCTGGACTGATGCGCAATAGTCGAGCTTCAAGAAGCTCAAGTCTGTTCTGACTTAGGCTCTTATTTGATATAGCCTGAATTCGGTAAGGAGTTTGTAATGTATAGTGATGCATCACACGTTGGTTTGGGATGTGTTCTGATGCAAGACGACAAGGTTGTGGCTTTTGTGTCCCGACAACTTAAGTCACATGAGGAAAATTATCCGACGCACGATTTCGAGTTAGCCGCTGTGGTGTTTGCATTAAAGATTTGAAGGCACTATTTGTATGGTGAGAGGTGTATCATCTACACCCATCAGAAGAGTCTCAAGTACCTTCTTACTTAAAAGGAGTTGAATCTTGTGCAGCGTCGATGGTTTAAACTGCTTAAGGATTATGACTGTACGATAGAGTATCATCTCGGTAAGGCCAAGGTGGTGGCTAATGCTTTTAGTCGTAGAGTGATGATTGATTTGAGGGCGATGTTCGCTTGTCTCAGTTTGTTTGATGATGGGGCTCTGTTAGCCGAGTTGTAAGTTAAGCCGACTTAGATTGGGCAGATTCAGGAAAAGCAATTAGCGGATGAGTTTCTGGGTCTGCGGTTTCGTCAGGTTCAGAATGGCAGTACTTCTGATTTTGAATTGAATAACAATAGAGTTCTGTGTTTCCAAGGATAGGTTTGTGTACTAAACATTATAATCTGAGACAGTCGATTTTGAGAGAAGCGCATAGTAACCCTTTTGTTATGCATCCCGGTGGTAATAAAATGTATCGGGATCTTCGTGAGCTGTATTGGTGGCTGGGTTTGAAATGAGAGGTAACAGATTTTGGTGCTCGTTGTTTAACATGCCAGCAAGTTAAGGCTGAACACCAGTTGCCTTCGGGTTTGCTTCAACCTGTTAAGATTCCCTTATGGAAATGAGAACGAGTGACGATGGACTTCGTTAGTGGGTTGCCCTTGACACCCACTAAGAAAGATTCTATTTGAGTCATCATGGATTGATTAACCAAATCTTCCCATTTTATTCTGGTTCGGATGGAATACTCTCTACAAAAGTTAGTGAAGCTCTACATATCTGAGATTGTAAGACTGTATGGGGTTCCAATTTCGATAATCTCTGATAGGGGTCCTCGCTTCACTTCTCGGTTCTAGAAGAAACTTCATGAAGCTTTGGGTTCGAGATTGGACTTCAGTACTGCATTTCATCCTCAAGCAGATGGCTAATCTGAGGGGGTGATTTAGATACTGGAGGATATGCTTCGGAGCTGTGTGATTGACTTCCGAAGTAGTTGGAAGGATTTTCTGCCATTAGCTGAGTTTGCCTACAACAACAATTTCCAGTCTAGCATCTAGATGGGTCCTGAGTTGGGTGAGCGTCAGGTTTTGGGTCCTGAGTTGGTTTTCGAGACTGAAGATAAGGTTAGATTGATTCGAGATCGTCTGAAGGCGGCTTTTGATAGACAGAAGTCTTATGCAGATCTGAAAAGGAGGGATATTGAGTATGTTGTAGGTGACTTTTTATTCCTTAAGGTATCTCCGTGGAAGAAAGTTTTGCTGTTCAGTCGTAAGGGCAAGTTAAGCCCTAGGTTTACTGGGTCATATTAGATTTTGAAGCGTGTGAGACCGGTTGCTTATCAGTTAGAACTACCTCTAGAGTCAGACCGTATCCATGATGTGTTTCACGTCTCGATATTGAGGCAGTATCGGTTTGATCCATCTCACGTTGCCTCTGTTGAGGAGATCGAGGTTAGACCGAACTTGACGTTTGAGGAGGAGTCGGTTCAGATTTTGGATTGAGATATTAAGGTTCTGGGAGGAAGCCCATACTATTGGTTAAGCTTCTATGGTAGAATCATGGCACTGAGAAAGCCACGTGGGAGCTTGAGGACTCGATATGTCAACAGTATCCTCATCTGTTTGGGTCAGGTAAATTTTGAGGCTAAAATTTCTTTTAGGGGGTAAAGTTGTAATTCCTTGAATAATTTATTTATGTTTCTGTAAATCTAGACACAAATATGTATTTGCTTTAGTGGTTAAGTGTTCTGGTGTGTGTATGAGGTCTTGAGTTCAAGTCACACTTTTAGCAAATTCTATTATTTTTGGTCTTTGTCTTATCCCTGTTGGGGTGGGGTTATGAAATATTACTGGTAAACTTATATCAGAATGACCCTGTTGGTTTAAGTGGTAAGGAGAAAGTATTAATTTTTGCTCCAGTTGTCTGAGAGAGTTTAGGTGGAGTTAGAATTTTGAGGTCGCTGTTAGTTAGTGGGATAATGGGGGTTGAGATTTAGTAGGATATGAATCTATTTTAATTTTAATTTTTTTTTGTTTTTCTCTTTTCTCTCACTTCCCAAGAAAATTCTGACGTTAGTTTTCCCTTTCTCTGCATATTTCCTGTCAATTGACAAATTCCCATTTCCTTGCTATCCGTTTTCTGTCGTAATTTTTTATTCAATCTCGGTATTCTAGTTCTTAGGTGTTGTTGTGCAGCTTGGTAAGTGTAAGGGGTGATTTTTCGTGTAGGCTAGGGAATCATTTTTTTCTTTAGCTATTATAAATTGATTCTATCCTTTTCTTTTCGATAATGTGGTTTTGGGCTATTGGCAAAGAATCATGAGGAACGAAATTCTCCTATTGCGAAATTGTAGTCGAGTTTGTTGAAGTTAGGTAAGCATTGAACACTTGAATTTTACTATTGTCGGTTTTGTTGGTTCGGTTTAGTTATGGATTAAAACTAATTTTAGGGAGCGTGTGATGTCAATTTTTAGGTTCTGATGGGCTCAGGATTGTAGTAGCATCAAAATCGTGCCAGATGTGTACCCTAAACACGAAAAATCGAGGTTCGATGAAAGTTGAAAAAGGGCACTATCGACGCCACACGGGCGTGTGCCCAGCCGTGTGGCTGGCCGTGTGCGAGACATGGTTGCGTGAATGTCGTATGTGTGGCCGTGCGCGAGACATGACCTTGAGACGATGTGAGTGTGGCCATGTGGGCCACACGGGATAGGCCAAATTGAGCGTGTGGGCCAACATGGACATGCTATACGGGCGTTTGGGTTTTGGGCTAGTCTGTGTGGGCCACATGGGCAAGGCCAATCTAGGTGTGTGGGTCACACGGGCGTGTGGGCCCACATGGGCATGTAGGCCAAGGATTCTAAAATTTTCCCTAGGGTCGCACGGGTCGTTCCGATCGACTGTCGGCCTACCGTTGGTTGGTAAGGGCTAACCAAACCCTAATTCATGATATCTGATATTCTAATAGTCTGTTCTGAGTAGGACATTCATAGGTATGTCTGACTGTTCTGTTTGAGTATATATGTTAAGCATGTTAATTCTGTTAATTTTGTATTCTGTTATATG
Source organism: Gossypium gossypioides (assembly GCA_013467495.1). Taxonomy (NCBI): domain Eukaryota; kingdom Viridiplantae; phylum Streptophyta; class Magnoliopsida; order Malvales; family Malvaceae; genus Gossypium; species Gossypium gossypioides. The sequence continues at coordinate 5,758 of JABEZY010272362.1, read as the reverse complement.
TGTTTGGGGTGGGATTTTCATATGTGGAGGAAGTGATCTGTGCGGCGACCTTTCGCCTATATTATGGCAGCTTGACTGCATATTATTCTGTTATGTGTCGCATCGACACTATATGGTGTGTTAGGATGGGTGAGTGTTTTTAACCCCACATGGTGTGATGGGATGGTCGGAGATGGTGTGTAAAGGATGGGGGTAGGATTCTATATATTTGATCTGTTTATCTGATTCTGATATTTGTGTCTGTTATGGACTTAGGTCTGAATCTGTATCTGACTGTATATAAAATTTTGTGTATGTTGCATGACTATTTTTGCTGGGTTACACACTGAGTTTACGAAAACTCACATCTGTTTGTCTGTTCTGTTCAGGTAATCCATAGACTTAGGCACGTCGGTGCGGCGGAGGCTCAGCGGTGACCACTCGATAGAGAACATTTTTTAGTAATACCGATTTTATTTTAAAATCTGGTTTTTCTTAAGAGTTTTTAAGTTTTAGGACTCTCTGGACTGTATGGTTTTAAGTTTTGGATTCGGATTTTGTTTTGCTTTCTTTTCCACAGCATTGAAAAAAACACTTTACGCAAACAAATGGTTTTAACAAATGGTTTTTGGAAACACGAGCTTAGTTTCGAATAAAACGATTTTCAAACTTCCGCTGCAAAATCTTGATAACTTAAAATGGTTTCAAATAAGATTATAAACTTAAGTTTTTCTGGATATTAAGACTCCGATTGGTAAACTAATAAAACGATACGTTTGAACTTAAAAGATATAATTTAAAACCCTTTTTCGTAACACACCCAGATTCAGCCATAACGTCTAGGCCGGGTTAGGGTTGTTACAGCTCATTTACGAATAAGAAGGTTTGTCAACCGTCTTCGGGTGGAACAAATCACCATCTGGGAAGTACTTAGAGCTGAGAGCATGGTAGCATAAGGTATCTCTATGGTTTACGAGCCACCACACTTGTCTCCCGAGCAACGCAATGTTGAAAAACCTCAGATCTCTGAATCCAAGGCCACCAATCCTTTTGGCATACACAATGCATCCCATGCCATCATCACCTACCCGCAACCTTTATTCTTGCTAGCCCACCAATAGCTTCTTATTCTCGACCAGCTTATCAATCGTGCTCTTGGGGACAAGAAAAATCGAGAGAGCATAAGTGGGTAAGGATTGTAAAACAACTTTAATAAAAACATCTTTACCATAATAAGAAAAAAGCCTTTTTGACCAGCCTTTTATCCTAATAGAAAAACGTTTAATAATATGCCAAAAAGCCTTCATTTTGTTCTTGCCAATGATTAATGGAAGACCCAAATAGTTATCCATGGTCTCAAGCACCCTCATACCCAACATGTCACTCAGATGCCACCTCTGGTCTTTAGGGGTGTTAAGGCTAAAATAAATGATAGACTTGGAGAGGTTAATCTTTTGGCCCGAAGCCATCTCAAACCTACATAAGATCTCCTTAATGGCTTAACACATCACCATCGTCACCCTTCTCTCCGAAAAGATAGGGCGAGAGTTGATCCCTCTGATGAATCCTTCTCTCTAAAAAAATTTCCTCTGAGAGGGTCGAGTGCATTTAATAAAATATCGGGTCGTCCGAGCGTAGTCGTCACCCAACTGGCTGAGAAACCCATACGAATCATCACCCTCTCCAAGAAATCCCATTCGACTTGATCATAAGCTTTACTCATATCAAACTTGATAATAAATCATTTGTTAGAGCCATTTCTTGAACTATGGAGGTAATGCATAAGCTCATGAGCAATAAGAATGTTATCATGGATCATACGCCCTGGGAAAAAAACACTTTGGTTTTGGCTAATGTACATAGGCGGGATAGTTTTTAATCTATTAGCCAAAACTTTGGAAATCATCTTGTAAATCACCCTGCATAAATTGATAAGCCTAAAATGGGTCATGTCCTTAGGCTCTTTAATTTTAGGGATAAGTACGAAAACCATCTCATTGATATCCTTGATACCTCAACTACCATTGAGAACCTTATAATAGAATTGAAGCACGTCCTTCCCCACCACATCCCAGTTTTATTTGTAAAAAAGACCTGAGAGCACATCGATACCCGGAGCCTTGTGGGGTCCATTTGATTAAAAGTCTCAATAAGCTCTTTACCCGTAACTCTATTTTCCAAAGCCAAGTTCATATCAGGGGTAATGCACATAGGAATTTGATCCAAAATCCTCTCGTAATTTCCACTAGCTTCCGATTTAAATAAAGAGCAAAAGTAGTCCCTAGCCACAACACCCACGCCTTTTGAATCGGCAATCCACTTCCCCTCGGCATCAAACAGACCTTCAATCCTATTTCTTGTTTTCCTCCGAGATGCACACACATGGAAAAAATGAGTGTTCCAATCCCCATCCTTAAGCCATTGAATCCTAGATCTTTGGGTCTAATAAGTCTTTTCCTTTACATATAAATGATCCAACTCTGCACAGGTAGCTCTCAATACCTTGATATTAGACTCTAAATTCGACCCATCAATCAGGTTGTCATCCAATCAACCAATCGGCACATTCGACTTCTTCTCTTGAATCGACGGTGTTGCCACTCCCCTAAATGAGTACAGATCCCTTCAACGTCGTTAAGAACACTACCATTCCTCTAGCCCCAAATCTTTTTGATCATATCCTTAGTTTCTTTTCTTTAGCCCAGCAGGCCTCGAATCTAAACAAAAGCCTCAGATCCCTGATGTCCTCTTTATGTTTCCTACCCCAAGTATCAAGTGGAATGGCATCATAGTTCAAGCTCGCTTGACGGATTACCTCTGACGATAAGAACAACACCCCACGCAAACCAATTTGCCGAAACCAGAAACTTATCAAGCCTTTCTTTTACCAACCTTCTTTCTTCACGGTTATTGTTTCAAGTAAACAATCCTCTATCGGGCTTGATATTGACCACATCTAAATCCTCAATAACCTTTCGAAAATTATCCATAAGAACCCTAGGTCTACGTCTCCCCTCAATTTTCTCCATATCATCAAGGACCTCATTAAAGTCAACCCCGATGATTCACTCTTCCCTAACAAAATCCCCGACTCTCTGAATAAGGTCCCAAGATATGTGCTTTTGGTTGAGCTCGGGGTAGCCATAGAAACCTGTAAATTTAATTTGATCTTGCCCCTTTATTTTAACCAACGAATCAATATGATGCCCTAAGTGATTCTGAATGATAACATCCACCCCATCTCTCCAAAGTAATGCCAACCCACCTTTACGACCCACAGGCTCAACCATGAAACACCTATTCATTTTGCACCTAACCTAGATGCGCTCAAACTCATTGCCCTTCAACTTAGTTTCACTCAGAAAAACTACTTCAAGATCTCTAGCAATGAGAGGTTGCCTCAGCTCACGAACTATCACAGGGTTCCCACACCTACGACAGTTCGAACATAAAATTTTCATGACTCCAAGTGGGGCTGGTCGCCAGTTGTCGCCTTGAAAGGAGAAACTCCTTCTAAAAGTTTCCTTCGAACAGTTAGATTGGGGCTTTCTTCGAGCCCTTCCCCATTACCACCCTTGTGCTTTTTACGCCTATTCCTTAGTTTACCAACATTTTCCTTCGTAAATCGGTTAATACGTTTTCCTAACAATGAGCACTAATCCGAAGTCTCTTCCCTCATTTTGGCCTTCTCTTTACTTCTCTGTGGCATCATAACTCCCTTCAGCTCGGCTGAACTTCTGATTTTTCCACCCAATTATTTTTTCCCTTCTCTTGTCTTTAAGATTTCTACTCCATTTGGCCATATGCCTGACCCTTGATTTGGCTGCCCCAATTGATCCCTTTGACAGCTTCGAATTGCTTGCATTTTTGTGTATGATGGCCTATACAACCATAGAGATAACAGAACGTAGGAAGTCTCTCGTACTTTAAAGCACACATAATTTCCTTTCCATCGGCCCCTACCATGTAAACCACCTGCCTTAACGGTTTAAAGATATCCATTTTAATTTTTACCCTTATGTATTCAATCTAACAGCCTTCCCTATCCCTACAATCAATAGCCAGGACTTCACCTATAACCCCTTCAACATTAATGGCCACCTAACGATCCATTCGTTCTAAAGGAATATTATATATACGAATCCAAAATGGCACATAATGAAAAATGTAACAGCTCATATCTTGACCTTTAATGAATGGTACCATAAAAAATAAGTGCTGGTCTAAACTCTAAGGGGCAATATTAAATATCTTTTCCTTATCCTCCATCGAGCCAAATTTAACCAAGAACAGCCCATCTGACATAGCCACAAAGTTCACCGCCTCCTTTGTGAACCATAGGTATTTTAGAAAGAAAAGAAACCACACCGCTCAACAAAGAAGACCCTGTCGGCCATAACGAGTTCCCTCCCAAAGATACCTACACAGCCCTAACACCGAAAGCCAAGCAACCACACCGCTCAACAAAGAACACCCCGTTTCACACAACAAAACTAGTAACAGATAACACGCCCATCGAAAACCAAAGACCACCGCCCCATAATGCAGCCGCAGAAAAATCACAAAAAAAATCACAAAATAAAAAAAAAATAAACTAGATGGAAAGTTAAAGGCAATGATCGTAAAAATAATAGAAAACAATAATGAATCACTTAAAACAAATAGAATAAGAAATATCCTAAAAATATGGAAAAATACAGTTCACTAGCAGACCCTATCATCAACCCGAAACAACAAAAGAGGTGAAGACCACCCCAAACATTATTAAAACAATCTCTTATACAGTCTTTTTCAATTACATGAAATGAAAATAGAAAATAATGGAAAGCAAGGTAAAATGAAAAGAAAACAAAGTAAGACAAAATAAAGAAAAATAAGAAAAAAGAACTAGAGAGTAGGGCCTTTGAGATCGACGTCGAAACAACACCGCTCAAAAAGCGAATCAAACTAAAGAGGAGAATCCTAAAACTATACTCCGAGAAGGATCAAGAACACCTCTACCTTCCTCTTCGAGAGATCAATAGGCCTCCTCTAACATAACTGAACTTATCACAAAACAGTGATGAGACAACACGATAAAAGAGAATAACAACCATAACTTGAAAACGATATTATAGAACAAGAAAATAAAGAGAGCCACAAAAGGATAATAAAAGAAAGGTAAATTCTTAAAAAGATAAGAAAAGAAAAAGATAGGAACAGAAGAGAAAACACCACTCAGAAACCAGTTTAATAAAAAAATTCAAGAAAGTAGAATTGAAAATAACGACTTGAATTTAACAGACAATGCAAGGTTAGAGATACTTGAGAAACAACGAAGAGGAGAGAAGAAGAGCAATGTAAAGCAACATTAATATGATCCAAAACCTTCCAAATGATCGTTAAAAATGAAAAGATTTAACAACTAAAAATATGAGTAGCGAAAAGAACGTGAAAGGAGACTGTAAAAGGAAACGTGAAAGAACAAGAAGAGAAAACTTAAAAACATGCAAAGTAGAAAAAAGACAAAAACTACCACCTAAGATCACCGCAAAAGGAAACTATAAAAAATAGAATGTTGGTAATGACAATATATCATAAAGAAAAGAAAAATAAAAATAAAGAACACATAGATTTTTACATGGAAACCCTTTCGGGAAAATACCACGGGCAGAGGAGAAGAAAATTCACTATGTCGAATTCGAATGATTACAAGAGGAGTATACTAGGCCTATTTATAGACTTGTAAAACCATATTCTAATAGGAGTGTAGTAAGATTGAAACACCTTATTCTAATCA
>JABEZY010272332.1:0-10827 GCA_013467495.1 Gossypium gossypioides | reverse complement strand
AAGTATGTGATTATTGAGGACATGCTGAGCATGTCAAATTAATGTGAAAAGTATTGAGATATGATTATGTATAAGATTGTGTGACATATTGCATATGCATTGAGTTGGGATTTTGTGGATGATGAATGAAGTACCCGCAACGTATTAAGTCTGCATTATTTGTAGTTTGTGCACTACACTTGGAGTATTGAGGGGAATGGAGATTTATCGCATTTTTACTGACAGCTTGTTTGCATTTTTACTAGTAGAATTTTTTGCATATTGTTATCGATAGTTTTAACCACAATGGGCTTAAGCCCATAATATTTTGGAGTTTGAATTATGGGTTCTGGGGAACTTGTAGTGTGTATCGGATGGTATGGGTAGAAACCTTTTTACATTGCATCATGCTCACAACATATTCAAATGTTATTGATTTATGATATGAGTTGTATTGAATAGTATCAAAATTAATGACTGTTACTCGAATGAATGATTTCCCATGCTCATACACCATTTGATATCAATTTGATAATGGCTATGTAATGATATAAAATTCCTATGATGGTTATGTTTTCTTCTGTTAATGCTAATATGTTTCACTGTATTTGATTTTTTTTCTCATTTAAATAATTTTTTGACTCACACTAAGCTTTTCATAAGCTTACCCCCAATAGTGTTTAACTTTTTAGGTAAACCTCGAAATTACGACCGGACTCGGCATTCGGAGAATCACCTTGGACCTCAGACTATTTTTAATAAGTATTAATTAGTCGCTATTGGTTTTGGTTTGTAATTTTTAATGACTTCTGGTCTGTGGCTTGGTAACTTTTCTTCTCAGATTTTTGGATGCATTGATTACTCAAGCATAATAACCTAATAATGCATGATATCAGGCTTAAGTAAAATTTGATCTTGCTCCTTAGTTTCCGCTTCATTGCAAAGGAACCAATTTTGAAAAACAAATTGATAAGGCAACTAAGTTTCCAAAATAACTTGAAAAATGGTTTTTCCGCTGCATTAGTTTAACATTGAGTTTTTTTTAAAGAAAAGTGACAAGCAAACAATTTTTCTAAAACAACACTATCAACAATAAAATGAATCCTAAGTATACACGACCTAATGAATGAATGCTTTTAAGCTAACTCAAAGTACTACTACGGTTTTCTATAGAATGAGTTTATTTAAGGACTTCAAAAGTAACGTAAGTTAGCTTAGCCATTTCGGTGGCTAATGTAGCCTTCTCAATCTAGCCGTAACGTCTAGGCCGGGTTTGGGAGGTTACAATGATGATGCTATCAATAGCATCTTAAATGACTCGAATTTCGCTTCTCTATTGGTTTTATTTTATGATGAAAGAAATATCGCAATGTCTACATTAGATTTATATATAGAAGAATAGATGAAGAAAATCAAATTCTTTTTATGTTTTAAGAATTCAACTCTTAGTGTTACTACGAATTGCAGTAATAACACATACGTAAATGAAAATTGTGCACCTAAAATTAAACAACTTCACACTAAATAGGGTTATCTAGTTCAGGATTTTCCATGTGTAAAAACCATAATCCATGAGGAAACATAAAATGTGTTGCTTTGTTCTGATAATCATTATATTGCCTTTTTTGTGGTGTTAATTGGCTGGAGCTATAAGAATGTAGTTCCTTGGTTTTAATTGTCTAATGTGATCTCTAAGAAGCTCATCCGAAACGTAAATAAATGTTGTTTCAACAATAAACGGTTAGCCAGAGACTTAGATGCATAAAGAGTTTCTAACATTTTCCCAATGCAGATGAGGTTTTCTCCACCAATACCTCCTGCAATACCCTATTCGCGATGCACAACTTGATTACAGACAGGGCCTTTTCATCAAGCTCTTCCCATTCTGTCTGATCTATATTCTCAGGCTTTTTCCCGATAACAACCTTTTTTAGGCCAATCTGAACTAGAATTGCCATCATCCGAACTTGCCACAGATTGATATTTGTGACACCATCGAACTAGCCAATGTCAAACCTTGTTGTTACCATCTCTGAACGGGTTGATCTATGAAAATTGAACTAGCTCTTGATACCACTTGTTTGGGATCGACCTAATTAAGCAACGAACAATTAAAAAATAGTAGAAGAAATTGATAAATTGAACACACAAATTTAACGTGGAAAAATCCCTCTAATAAGGATAAACCACAAGCAAAGATAATCTTACTATAATGGCAAAAGAACGAAGAGTACAAAAGATGGAGATAAGAACTAAACCCTGAAACCCAAAAAAAAAATAACCCTCAAAACGTAAACACAAAATTCTCCAAAAGTGTTATGAGTTCTAATATTTTAATGGGTGTATTTTTTAAGGTTGTAAAAGAGCCTATTTATAGGAAAAATTCATAGGTCAACTAATAATAAAATAATCTAGACTAATCATAGTTTGACTGAAACAAATAAATAGAGTTTAATTGAGAGATTATCTCTTAAATTTGACTGAAATATGAGTCATACTCAACAAAACGTAATGTAAGTGTTTTTTCACAAAAACTCCAAACATATTGTTGGCAGTAAAATATAATTAAATCAGTCTAGCCTATATGATTAAAGGATAACCTTATAAACCATAATTCATCAAAGCTTAACCGATTCTTCAAAAGTAACATTCTCTTGAAATAGTGATTTATCAAAAGGAGTAAACTATTACAAATTTTAGTTACAAGATAGAGCAACACACCACCCCCAAAGTAAACATATGCATGTTAAAAAACAAATGTAGGCGAAGCTTGATCTGCCGTAATTTGGTGTAGTAGATTAAACTAAAATCTGCACTTTAAGAGCTTAAAAGAAAGAAATTTTCATTAAGTTTTAATTATGTTTTCATAATTTTTCTTAAAGTTTATACAATGTGCAAAGTAAGTCTTTTATTAACCTTAGAGGCCGAATGAGGCCTAAGGATGAGCTAATGAACTTTGTAAGTGTGTAGGAGACCATTAAAAGGGGTGCTACATCAATACTAATCACTATGTCACAACATAGAGTATGTGATGTCGCAATGTAGGGAGTAGAATGAAGAAAATTCGAGACTACCTTTGATGTCGTGAAACAGCCTGAAGATGTCGTGACATACCCTTGAGGACACCTCGAAGAACATACTGACTACTATATCGCGACATAGGTCCTGGTATGTCACAAAATCGACCCTGGATGGGAAATAATCACGAGACAAGGGCATTTTGGTTAGAAAAATCCAACTTAAAGCTCGGGAAGGTTAGTTGACCTAGGGTTAAGGATGACGACCACCTAAACTCTATAAATAGGCTCCTTTGGCACTTGTTTTGGAACCCAATTGGTTAGTTTAGAATTTCTCTCTTAAGTTTAGTTTAGTTTTTTTTCTCTTTTTCTTAGGTTTTAGTTTACTTTCGTTTTGTCTTTATTTTATTTTGGGACATTCAATTTGTGAATGCATCCAGACGTTGTGGATTCATTCTTGCTATTAATACAAATCAGGCTTTTTCCTCAATCTTATATTTTTTATTCACTCATTATGGGTATCTTTTATATCGATTTTATAGTATTTATCAAAACCATGAGGAACTAATTCCTCTATGGGGGATTAGCGAGTGCAAGTATGATGAATTGACTATTTTGTAGGGTTACTTAATAGATCAGCTATTCGAGAAAGGAAGAACGTGAAACAAACCCTAGGCTTGACAACCCCAGGAAGTTATTAAGGTGGGAAATAACCCAAAATTGGTATGACCCATCCATGAAAACTTTAACCCTGAGTTGGTCTAGACTGTGAGGTTGGAAGATAAGTAGTCCTTGCTGACTCATTATTTTAGTGAAAGATCGAAAGATCCTGCTGGGATAGTGACGAGGAATTCGAAGTAACAATTAATGAAGATTACCGAAACAAGCTAATCTCCCATAACTAGATTTGATTAATTTTACTTTCCAATCTCTTGATATTCATTGCTTTATATTACATTTTTTTTAATTATAAAAATCTTAAAAGCTCATTTTATTTTTACTTTCACACTATAACTTATTTCGAGTACTAATTAGATCTTTTAGTGTTTAGGTTAAAATTGATCTAGCATTAGCTTCCCTTAGGTACGACGCTCGGAGTACTCACGTACTCCGTTGTAACAATATTACAATTGGACCCATATACTTGCGGATACCGCCTCATTTATATACCACTGACTGTAGTATTCACACTCTAGACGTTAGTACATCTGGAGGCGATCAAGTGGTTGGCGCCTATAGAGCCACTAGTTTGATTTTAATTTTTGCATTGTAAAAAGAATAATTAGGAAAATTTTAGGTTATAGATACGCTTTTAATTTTTTTTTATTTTTACTAATCATTTCTTTCTAGGTTCAGTGTATAACTCGTAGGGAAAACCTATAGAGCTAGTCATAAATCCAGAGAGAATAGTTTAGAGAAATCGTGGACAACAACAGTAGCAACAGCAGATGCAAGATCCATCACCACCTAATATAGGCAACATACCACGTGAGAATTCACTATTTGACAATGCTAATGATAACACTTTAGGAGATCCACCAGCACCACCATAAATACTCGCAAACTTACACATGGCTCATAAAGAGAGAACTCTAAGACACTACGCATTACCAAGTCTGGACATGGTTCAGGAGAGCATAATGAGGCTGAATATTATAGCTAATAATTTTGAGATCAAATCGACAATGATTTAGATGATCTAGAACAATTTGCAATTTAGAGGCACAATGACAGAGGATCCAAATCAGCACTTAAAACGATTTCTCCAACTTTGTGATGCTTTCAAATACAACGTTTTCATTAATGACGCTATTCGTCTTTGGTTGTTCCATTTTTCTTTGATTGATAACACCTTTTCTTGGTTAGATTCGTAGGCACTAGGGTCTATCACAACATGGATGAGCTCGCTGGGAAATTCTTACAAAAGTTCTTCCCTATTAGTAAAGTTTTTCAACTAAGGATAGAAATTGTTGTCTTTAGACAGATGGGAGGAGAAAGTTTCCATGAGGCGTGGGAATATTTCAAAATGTTGATTCAGAAATGCCCGTACAATGGATTCCCTAAGTGGATGTGATTGCATGTGTTTTATAATGGGTTGGATGCGAATGCAAGATCAGGACTAGACGGAGCAGTGGAAGAAGCTCTTATAAACAGAACATACGAGGATGCATACGAAATAATTGAAAACATGGCATTGAAATCCTGTCAGTAGCCCATTGAACGATTTACATATGGCCAAAAAACAACTACGGTAAAAGCTATTCAAGAGAATGACAACTATCAACAATTAGTGGATAGACTTAACCGTATCGAATCTACTAATAATACACCGTCTATGTGTAGAGGAGACAAACCACTCTTCTACTACATCAACAGTCCTACCGAGGGTGTGAATTATATCGAAATTAGGGGTGGAAACCCTTATTCAAATACCTACAATCCCGGCTGGAGAGATCACCCGAATCTGAGATAGAGAGGAAACAAGGAAGAGGTAATAGTTCAAATCAAGCTAAAAACACTAACTATCATCCTCCTTATTTGTAGAAACCTCAGGATAGGGTCAACCCAATTGACCATACTATATGTGGTCAACGTTTGAATATAATTGAGGGAGAGATACTGTCAACGAGAACGGATGTAAAGTAGGTGCAATCGGAGTGCACCAATTCAACATGAACACTGACTAAACTTGGAGATCAAATGAGCCAATTGATTAGCATGTTGGGTGACATCCAAACACAAATTGGCACAAGTACTCCCAGCAATACACAAAATAATCCTCGTAGGGAAGGAAAGGAGCACGTGAAACCAATAGTGCTTCTATTGGATAAAGTCCTGAGCAGCCCAAAAAACCCTACTCTGAAAGTAAATATAGAGAATCTTGATCTTTAAAAGAAACTCCTATAGGTCGAAGATGAACCAAAGTAAAAGGAGGAAATTGCACCAGTAGCTGAGTCAGAAAAAGAAATAAATAAAGATGTTGCCGTTGAAAAAATCCCATTCCCTTCAACATTAGAGAAAAAGCGAGATGGTTAAAAGTTTGTAAGTTTTCTAAACTTGTTCAAAACATTAAACGTTAACCTACCTTTAATCGAGATAATTGAAAAAGTTCCTAAGTACACCAAGTTTTTAAAAGGAATTATGTCTAGGCGTAGGAAAATTAAGGTAGGTGAACAAGTTAGTAGAAGCGCTTCCTGTAATGCTATTATCTCAAGATAGGTTCCTAAAAAATTGAACGACCTGGGAAGTTTTCCTATTCCTATGGAGATAGGGAGCATTCATTTTAATATGGCTCTATGTGACTTAGAAGCTAGTATTAATTTAATGACTCTATCAATTTTTTGAAAAATTCAGGTTAGGGGACTTCAAAAATACCCATATAACATTACAGTTGGCTGACAGACCTTCAGTACATCCGAAAGGTGTACTGGAAGATGTGTTAGTTAAAATGCGCAACTTCATCATCCCAATAGATTTTGTGGTTCTAGATTTTGAATAAGATCTTGACATACCGATCTTATTAGGTAGGCCTTTTCTAGCCACCTATAGGTCTACCATTGATTTAGAAAAGAATGAATTAACTATGAAAATCAATGGTGAGACTAAAATCTTTAAATGTGGTCATCGAACGAGCGAGGAAGGAAAGAGGGATTTAGGATAGTAGTACAAGGAATTATTTGTTTCTAACAGTCCCAAGTTAAGGGACATACTTCCTTTAATGCATACAAGTCGAAAAACCAGGTTTAAGGAAAGGGATAAGTGGTAAAAAGTGGAATGGCACGAGGGACGATGGACTAATACTGATAGCATTGAAAGATCGTCTATCTGTGAATTAATGATCTTGTCAAACGAATCCAATAATAAAACTTAATTTATTTGAATTGTTATTTAACTTTTGTAAATTATTGTTTATTTAGCTAAATTTTTAGTATAGATTTTAATTTTTATTAATTTGATGTTTTATAATAACCATAACGCTCTAGAAATTTAAATTTTGGGTGAAAACAGAGCCCGTGTCACAACATGGTAGTCTCGTGTCGCAACACAAACTTTGTGTGTCGCGAAACCAAAGCCAGTACACCCAGGAATCAAAAAATCCAAAGCGTGTTGCGACATCAAACCCTAGCGTTACGATAATCGTAAACTACCAGGGATGTTGTGACAGGGAAGCCTTGTGTCACGACATCGTTGTGATTTTTAGCAGGGTTGACTAGACCCATTCGCACAACTCGATAGATTAAACCCTTATTTACCCAATTTTTAACCTTCCAAACACCTACTTTGTAAGCCAAATGCATATTACTCTTAGTTAAACACATCTCTTAGCCCCCTTAATTTCTTAAAGCCTCTCAAACCCCTTAAACCCTAAAACTCACTCTTCTCTTTCTCTTTTTGATTTGCTAGGAAAATTTTCTTCTTTCAATCTTACTTGGTGTAGGAAAGCACAGAAACATCTCAAGGAATGACGCACAAACAAAATATAACAAGGAATCTAATGATCTATACAAGGTTAAGGGTTCCTAACTAAACTTTTACTATTCTATAGAATTAAGTTGCTTGATAGTTCATTAGTTAGTAGAACTAAATAACATGCATTCTAGCAAAGTTAGATGAACTAATGAACCGAAATCATCGATGGTTCCAAACCACTCTAATATTCCAAACCCGAATATTGAAAAATACTTTTTGAACTTCAAGGACAAACCTTTATCTAAGAGAGGGTATTTGATCCATCCATGATTCTTTGTAAGGAAATATGTCCTTTGGTGAGATATCATAGCTTGGAACATTTTAGGACGAGCCTGAAAGATAATGTTTTATGCATCCTTACCGGACCAAGACTCTAGAAACACTGAAGGCCATATGTGGGAAACGATACTTGTGACTTTTATATTGCCCTTTACTACGAAAAAGATTTTATTGATGAAACTAATTTAGAATATTTTCGAGCATATATATGGATAACATTATAAAAATTTTAACTGAAGGAAGGGGCAAATGGAAATATCGCCCAAGTACCAATATCCCAACCTCTTTTCATCAAGCTATAGTGTTACCTGAAGCTAAAATCTGGATTCAATTTTTATGCACACGAGTTTTTCTTGCTCTAAATGTATCTAATGTCAGTACCTTCCTAGCAGTTCTACTTTATGCTATTTTGCAGAGAAAACAAATATCCATCGGGAAATGGATTTATCAAAATATGAAGAGGTGTGTCAATGGCCAAAAAGTAGGAGTGTTCTTTCCCCAATTAGTGGTGGCCTTATGCAAAAGAGTAGGCATTCCTACGGCATCCACCGAGTAGTCGCTGAAACCGTTTCGGAGCATTATTGGTGATACTTTGTTCCTATAGTACGTAGAACTACGAGCCAAACAAATCAAAGAATGGAACAAATGACAATAAGAAGTGACGACTACAGCAGCTTCATCACAAGTGTTGACTCGAGCTCAACAGGAAGTTGGTGAGAGTAGTCAATCTAAACTGGACTGGATGATACAGTGGATGAAGGACTTGGGACCAATATTTCAAGAATTTACAAGACAGAGCAATACAAGGGTCCCTAACTACATGCCAGGTGTGAGTCTAAATAGTTAAAACGCCCAATTAAACAAACATATAGTAGCCATTACTATTAATGCAACACATAACGCAATATTCAACTTTATTAGTAAAAAATGTCATGATAATAACACATTGCATAAAGAATCCTACCCAACCACCCACTGTACACCGCGAGTTCCCCAGAACCCGTCTACAAAACTCCAAACATTACAAGCTAAGTTCGATGTGGTTAAACCACCATTATACGTAATACAGTTATACTGCAACTTCAAATGTTATAGAATCGACATTCTCATCATTACTCTCACTGCAGTGAACTGAAAATATATATGCAGACTTAATCTGCCAACAATACTTCACGGTACTCCTCCGTTATCCATAATATCCCACCCCATGCACATGTGTTATGTCATAAAATATACAACCAGGAACATGTTTCCATTACATTTACATTTAAGTAGCATGCTTTACACGCCCTCATTATATCATTCAATTTTATTAAGTAGTAATACTCATCAAGCATTTGATTTGACCATCAACATGATGACTTTCTAACTTGGCTCAATTTCATAATCATTTCATAAGCAATCTTTCCAAAACATGTATAATAGCCTTTCATTCAGTACATTTCATAGCATTTCACCCAACCATACATTTCATGCATTTAGTCATTATTTTCATATTAATACATTCTAAGAATACAACCAACATTCATTTCATAATCAAATCATCCATGTAATTTCATACCAATACCACTCATACAAATTATCAGTCAACCATGCCAAATCTCCAAACATTCCATTTAATTAGGCTCGAAACGCACCTGATTCAACCACCTTAAAATCACTTAATTATACATTTAACTAAGCCTGACCAGCAAGCTTAAATATAAATTTATCCACTAAAAATAAAATTTAAACACTCAAGTTTACATGTTAGAACCCACACCTTAATTTTGCACAACTGTAGCACTACTTGTGAAACCCTCGATTCCTCATTTAGACTTAAGTTAAACCTAAAATTAAATAAAATATTGATCGAGTTAAGATGCTATTAAATTAGCCTTTAAACACCCTCTAAAGGTTTGATCAAATTAGGGTTACCATATCTCAATTATAAAATCTAAACCAGTTAGTTCGCTTACACAGTTTCTGTGAGAAATTAGGGCGCGAAGGGTGAACATCTCACTGCTGGTCCGGAGTGTTTAAGTCAGTGCCTAACAAGTAAAATACTGAAAAATTAGTAGCTAATCATCCATATATAACCTTAATTCAATCAACTAACACATTCCCTAACAACCAAGCCAACAATATGCATTAACCCACAAACAACCGCTCTTATGCTTATCGATTCGTCATATTTGAGTTCCTAAACAATTAAGATTGAATTTTCCAAATTCATACATGATTAAAGGTTTATTAGGAAGTGTCTTAATAGATCTAAACGTTGTTGCAAATAAGTGGTAAAAATAATAATAATTGGCAACCCCCAATGGTAGATCTAGGAGATGCACACAACCAAAATTGACTACGAAGGGGATTGTTTTGAAAAACACCAAAGAGATTTGTTTAGGACTAATTAAGAATTATTTTTAGGCTTGAAAAATAGTAAAAAATCAAGGCTGGAATAGCAGTGTATTTTACTAAATAAATCTCACACTGCCAATCAATAAAAATCGAATCCCCTGGCTCCTAACTAGCCTTTTCAATAACATGATTTCTCCAAAGAACTTTGACCAAAGGGATTTGCTTCCTTCTCATAACTTTAACCTCACAAAATAAAATTTGAACAACCTTTTCCTAAAATGTTATATTTGATCTAACCTCGGTGTCCTCAGTTAGGACAACATGAGAAGGATCAAATCAATACCGTCTCAACATCGAGACATGGAATACATTGTGATTGCGATCCAACTCAGGAGGCAATTCAAGCTGATATGCCACTGGACCAACCCTCTTAAGCACCCGATAAGGTTCAATGAACCTAGGGCTCAACTTGCCCTTCCGAATGAATCTCAAAACTTTCTTCCACAAAGAAACCTTAAGAAAACCCCAGTCTCTTGTTGAGACAGCCGGTACGGCCCGTGGCACAGCGGAAAAAAAATATTTCGGTGATCCACAGCCATGGATCAATGTATACAAAATGAAACGATTTAAGATAAGGTTGAAGATATAGTTTGTAACACCCCTACCCCATATTCGTCGCCGAATTTGGGGTTAAGAGGCATTACTAATCAAACATAACTCAAAACAGACATCCGGTATAGTT
>JABEZY010272320.1:0-12426 GCA_013467495.1 Gossypium gossypioides | reverse complement strand
AATGCCCATGTATATCTGTATGTCAAAAAATATGATAATATTATATAACTTTGGATATGAATTCCTTTTACCTTTGCAGCAAGAGTACATAAAAGGAATCAGTGCCTGGAATTTCAACCTAGAGGACTTGAAAAGTCAGGCTGCACTTGTAAGTAGTTTCAATTTCCCATGTTGATATTTTTACTTCTATTATTTATTTGGTCGTAGTCCAAAACTGCTTTATAATCTTAATCTCTTTAGAAATGCTGACTGCTCTACCTGCAGATACAAGATTATGATGATGTGTCAAATGCAGAAGATCAAGATAGAAGCAGGAAGCAAATGGACAGGTCTAATGTAGATGGATTATCAGAAGAGAGGATGTCCCCAGAAACAGTTACTACTTCCATTGCTGCAGCTAGCCAGGAGGTATCAGTTATAACCCAAAATGATTTCTGTATAATTAAAATTGTTCCCTTCAATCCTTTATTGATGCGTTGGTTAGGCTCGTACTTAAAGATTTATATCCTCCTTTCACTTGTTTCAGGACAGGCTAGGTCTCCATGATTTGGAGGGTTCTCTCACTTCATTTCCTATTAAACCTCTCCAAGCTCTCAAGTATGACATTTTTGTGCTTGCATGACCTTGCTATTGCAAACAATTCATTGTTATAACATAATAGGGAATATCATTTTTCATATTCAAAGAGATTGGGAATCTTGATAGAAGTTTAATCTTCCAATTTTATTTTTATTTTTTGTTCATATTCTTCTGCATATATTTTAAGAACATATATGGCATCTCCTGGACTAATTACTGTCCTGTTTATTGGAAAGAGGTACGCTACTGTTTGAATTTTTTTTAGTAATTGTTTATGCATTTAATTGGTGCAGAGGCTGTTTTGACATTGGTGAAGATGATAAGGGTGCAAACGGTTCAAATGGGAAAGGTTTTACCGGATCAGAAAGTGAACAATTAATTATAAAGTCATCAAGAGCCATGGACCAAAATGCTGGAAAGAATGAGGGTGAGGATTCTAGGCAAAGTAGCTCTCTACCACGTCAGGCCATTCCAGAGTATAAAACGTTTAGTGGTTCACTAATGCCTGATAACACCTTTTCTTCTAGAAAGGTTACAGGAGATGAGGACAGGTAACTCCGAGCTGCAAACTGTTATCATTAAACATGATAGTGCTTGAGTTATCACATAGGAATCTCTTTTTCCCCATTACCAAGCTCTAGATACGAGGAGGTTTTGAATTCTATAGATTGCAAGACAAGCTGAATCCTAGATGCATGATCTATTATGCCGGGTCTTTGTTCTTTACTTGGCCATTAATTCTGTTGTTTCTATGGTTGCGTTGTTGTTGCCTTTACTTGAGAAGTTTTTATGTCATAATCTATGCTAAATTGGGCTTATTGGAAATGTTTTGAAGGAACTTTCCGCAGCTTAAATTTCAATCTGACCGCAACTACAGTGGTCCATTGTATCGCCAGAGGAGAGAAACAAATAATACTGGTATTCCTGGTTTATTTTCTTCCTTTCTACTTTTTAGTTCTTATTTGTACTCTAACGAACTTGGGTTTTCTTTTTTTTGCTTCTCATTATGTATCAGACAATGCATCGGAGAGTGCAGTCGTTCAGCGGGGACGCTTTAAGGTGACTTCAGCCGATCTCAGTTCTAAGGTACATTTGCAATGTTATGAGATGCTTATCTTGTGTGTTTAAAGAGACTTCGGAACCTGTTGGATGCAATTTTATGTTTGTGCAGTAACATGGAACTTTGTTCTGATCAAGTGTTTTTACTTGAAATCAGCAGCATGGTTAGGAATATATTGCGTATATCATCCATCTTATATCTTGCTAGCTGTAATAATACACTACCATGAAATTTGTCAGCATTGATAAACATCTACGTAGTTTGGTCACCGTTTTTTGGGCATCATGTAAAATACTGCATAAACAAAAATGACATACATCTAATGCCATCAACTGTTATATTATATTGAATAAATTATACTTTTGCAAAACTGTTATGTTAATGATTCCACAGCTGACTTCGGTTTCTTTAAATATGGTTGGTTTGTGGTACACAAGCATTTTATTCTATTTTACTCCGACTCTTCATTTTCCTTAGTGTATCTGTGCCTGACACATTTTAAACATGAGTACAAATGTATGATCCAAGTATATGGAAAAACTTGGAAATTTTCTAGTATACCTATGTCATACACATGCTGACACTCACCCTCAAGTTTGAGTATCATTTAATTGATGTGTTTGTCCTGATGGATGCATGTTATCTAATTTCAAACTGTAATTTTTTGTGGAAGGTTTATTTGCTTTGGACCTATGTTACTCAAAGTCAGGTGTGTGTCAGATATGGGTATGTAACTAACATGAGCACGGATATCCTAAGTTTTTTCATGTATTTTAATGACCTTTGAAGATCATATCTCCATATCCATGAATCAGACACGAGTGTTGGATATGGGTAATTAAAGAAAAATGAAGTCCTAGCAACATATCTTTCGATTAAGTATATCCACTAATATCTAGATTTATACCTATTGGAAATTGTGATTTTTTCTTTCTGATTGCAACCCATAACTATGTTCTCTGACTCTTCATTTTGCTTGAGGTATCTGTGTCCAGCATATATTTGGGTATATGCATGGAGATATGACCCTCAAAATACTTGGAAAAAATTGAACATACCTGTGTGGAACATATACCCATATATGAAACTTACACCAAGTCCGAGTAACATAGACCCAGACAGTGCTCCTACAAACTGTCTTCTATGGTGTCTATTTGAATGTATGTTTTCAAGGTGAAAGAATAATAAGAACAGAACTTGGCAATTTATCTTTTAGGTATTGACTTTGTAACCATTGCCATTATTTTGTCTCATTCAGGGGGCTACAAACTGCATTTTTAGCCCATCTACTGGAGGTCCATCTCCAAATGTTACAGCTAGTGCAATTCTCCCATCTCTACAATACATTTTGCAACAGAACACTGTGCAAAGGGTATGTTTCATTTTATATGTCCATTCTCGTGTCATAGAGATTACCTGTTGTAAAAACAGGAAGTATGAGGTTAAATTTGATAATTGCTAATTGCTAACAGGAAGAACTTATTAGACTGATCAAATACTTGGAGCAAACTTCTGGTAATGCCTATTTTGATTGTTCGCACTTTCTGCTGCTTAATTGTGGAATTACAAGGTTAAATTTAACTTCTCTTGCTTATACAGGTAAGCTTGGAGACTTGACAGAGGTTGGCACCAATGAACTTTTGCAGGTAATTATTCAACTGTAACTTCTTATTAACCGTGTTACTTTTCTTAACTAATGTTCCATAGTGTTCACCATGTTACTTTTCTTAACCATGAACGGTCAGAGCAACATAGCATGGGGTTACTGGTTTGTGCACTCCCATGCTGAGACGTTTTCTTGGAAAGTTGACCTTATTAAAGATTTTATTTTTCTGTCTTAATTGTATGTTCAGATACCACCTTCTTCTGCAAGGGAGAGAGAGCTGCAATCTCAGCTGTTTCAGCTGCAACAGAGGTATTTGGTGAAGCATAAACATTATTGGTTGTCTTTGTTAATGCTCATTTTACTGAACCTTTATTTCTATTGTCAGAATCGGGGACCTTGCCAGGGAATTGCAAAATCAAAAAGTAAAAACCTTGCAGGTTTGCGTGTTAAGCTTGAATATTTATTTAGTCTCGTGTCGTGAAACTAATAAGTTCTGAAGATTAATCATGCGTACTAATTACTTGGTCATTTGTTTTGATTACTGTTAAATTATTTGTTTCTTCTATTGATGGGAAGCCAGAGTTCATTTTTACTTATTATCATCACCTTGCAGTTAGAGAAACAATTACATGCTTTGGGCAACAACAAAGTTTGAAGGTGAGATGGTGCTGTTTGTTGTATTTCTAGTGTATTGCCTGGATTTTGTGATGCCATTCCTCGAATCCCAGGTAACTTACTGTAATTTATTGACAGGATATTGTACTATAGTCTAAAATCTAAGTTGTAAAAGTAGTATATTTTTAAACCAGAGATGGTTATCAATTGGCAATAAGGAAGGCTTTTAAGTAACAAGATGGATGCGAGAAGTTAGATGCCTCCTTAGCATGAAATACGCTGTCGATTCATGTATTTGTGTCGTGGTGTCTAGTATTTTTTTTCCTGTGTTGTCATGTAAATATGAACAAGATAAAAATTATAAGACACATTAAAAGTGTATATTGTATGTTCGTAATCCCATCCTTCAGGCAATGAAATACAGATATCCTCAGATTTTGGTTACTTAATGTTCGTATATATATTGCATCCATTGAACAGTTAACTAAGGGCTACCTCTCATACTGTATGATAGCAGCAATAGGAGCTTGCATGAATGTATTACTTCGCAT
Organism: Gossypium gossypioides; assembly: GCA_013467495.1. NCBI lineage: Eukaryota > Viridiplantae > Streptophyta > Magnoliopsida > Malvales > Malvaceae > Gossypium > Gossypium gossypioides. The sequence goes on along the minus strand of JABEZY010272320.1, from coordinate 8,015 downwards.
GATATCTATCTGGCCGCCCCTTGGCATCGAAATGACTGACTTGAATCTACTACGATAGTACTTTGATGTCGTATAGTGCTGGGGCTGGGCTACTATCCAATTCACCTAAGATGTAGTTGTTCCACTTCTATCTGCTATTCAAAAGGCTAGACATGTTGACACCCTGTTCTCTGCATTTAAAGAAAGATTGGAGAGCTTGGATAATAGAGGGAGCGTGAAGTCTTCTACAAACCAAAATCATATTATTGACCTTGTCCTTGACAATATCAGCTCCTCCGAAGAAGCCCCTGTCCCTTCCATCATCCCCATCCCCTGGAGGGAGAGATTATACAACTCTGTTAATAGCTTGCTGTCTTGGACCTTGTTGACTCAGGGATCCTTATAGACCCCTGTTATCAAAGGTGTTAGAGATGAAAGAGCATAAATTACTGACAAGATACAAGGTCTTATGAGAAATCCTTTTTCTCCTTTCAACTTATCTCTCTTTTTATGTATTTTTGTGATAGGCTTAATGGGTATAAATTATATTGAATTTTTTTAGTATATTAATTATATTAAAAAAATGAATTTGGTTTTATTATTATTGAACTTAAACCAAACTTAAGCAACTCGAGTTGAATTCAAATATTTCACTGTTTTGCTTGAACAACTTACAAATTGTTAATTATATAAATTCGATTATATAAATTTGGTTTTAATATATTAATTATATAAATTCGATTATCGTAATATTTTTTTTGGTAATTAATAACAAAGTCCAGCAAAGCTGAAGGAGCTTGTACAGCTTAGAATGAAGGGCACTAGCCTAGTTAATAGGACAACAATTTATCCGAGTAGGTCTGCCACCTAATCTTTCACCCCTTTTTTTTTTCCCCAGAAAATTAAGTCAAGTATTTCAATCGAGTTCCTCGAAAGATGTAATCTTCAATAGTTACATATATTCAGTACTTACGAGAGTTGCAATTAGGACTTTTTACGATCGTTTTCAATAATAACATTGTTCCAATTAGTACAGTGAATCAAAGATGAACTAGACTTAATTGTAGAGGTTCAACCATTAAGGCGGACCAAGTCCTTATTAGTTTGTTGGATCCCGCCAAAATTTGACCATCGCAATATTTCACAATGGTGACTATCCCCTCTTTATCAAGCACAGTTGATTTTCCCCATATATGACGATCTTGACAAGTCATCAACATTAGAGCGGTTAGTGGAGGGAAGCAAGACTTTGCATTCATCAAAGTCGACACGAATGAGTCAAAGATAGTGTTGGCGACAAGACAGTTTCCGAGCTAAGCATCCTAAAGTTGGTGATAAGCTTGCCAGCCTTCATCAACCAAACCATTAAGGCTTTGAGTGTTACAAGAATGAGTCAAAGACAGGAAGATCACCCTACTTACTTTTAGAATTTCAAATAAGACTTGTAAATATAATCTATTTCCTCTTATAAAGTGTACCTCTTTATTGCATCAATAGTGAATTACAAAATCAAAGTTTTCTCTTTAATTTGTTCTTTCACAAGGTATCAGTTTAAAAACCCAAGCTCTTGTTGTTGCTTTTTATTTTATGGCCTCCTCAACTGTGTCATCCATCTTGCCAAGCGTACACAATCAATTGCCTATTAAACCAGACCCCCTTTTATCTTCACTTTTGAAGGGCATTGGTTGTAGTGTGCCAGCATCCTGAGACCTTTTGCATCAATATTCTACGAGCCTCCTCCCTTTATTTTTTTAAGGAATGAGGTGTTCCCTTTATGAATATTTTCAGGTATCCCCTCCTTACAGTTGCTTTAATGGCATCCATCAAGTAAAGGTAGTCGTTTGTGTTGTGACCTATATTATTGTGATACAATCTTCTTTCTTTAATGACAAGAGCACGTGGGTTTAAGTATACTGAAATGCATTTATACTACAATTTAAGGGTTGAGTAAGGATTATAAGTAATTATGGTATTATATTAATAATAATAATAAAAAGAATGTAACGAAGAATGGCATAGATGATACCTTTTTAAATGTTCCGAGCATCGATAGTTTTGATACCTTATTGTGGCCGTATTTTTCCTCCATTCAGCAGCGCCAAGGTTTGGTTGTCCCTCTAAGTTAGGACTTTGTTGACGTCTTTAAGAGGTCCCAAGAAGATTCTTCTTCTTCTTCTTTCCTGGGTTGCTTTTAGTCCTTCCTGGAATTGAGTCCAAAGAAATTCATTTTAGATTATACTGTTGAAATCTTCTCACACTCCTAGATCTCAACAATACCCTTGACAATATATTAAGGTGGTGGAAGAAAATTGTAGAGTATAATTGTTATTTTATCGCCGAAATTATGAAAAGGATAGATGATAAATTTTTAAAATATTATTTTGATTTTGATGTTTGGGTCCACCTTGGTGTTGTTAATGGATAGCATATTAATTTTTTTGTTCTTGACAATAGCTCCCTAAGGGGAGAGATATAACTTTTTGTTTAGTTCCCACCTATGCCATTAATTATTATAACCATTAAGTTACATAAAATATTGGGGTAGACTACATTTGTGGTTCACATCATTTATGGAGTGGAGAGCCACTAAGGTTGGAGGTATAGGAAGTTGAGAAGCAACCCAAGTTCTTCTATATGTTGATGGAATGTATTTATAAAGTGAGATTGGCTTGGTATAGGTCTCAATCTTCAAACACTCTACTCAATAGGTGCAGATAGAAAAGTGACGGACTATTGAGACCAACTTGACGTGATTAAGTAAAATAATGTCAAAGCTAAGATGCGATGCTTTTTCTTCTGAATATTGCATAAATTTTCTTCATATGACATGATATTTAGTGAGATTAGGACTACCAAATCTTCATGTTGTTGAGTGATACGGCGAAAATCAAACTTAGGTTAGGTATAAAAGTACAACGCTCAAAACTTATTTTTCAGAAAGCAAAGGAGCTGAACTTGAAGCTCGAATCTAGCTTTAGCTTTAAAATGAAACTCAATCTCCGGTTCGATCGACCGACCCCATGTTGAAGCTGTTTCTGTTTGTTGGCAATTGAAAAATATGTATATCCAACAGGGAAACCAGGGGCGTTCCGAGAATCGAACTCGGGACCTCTCGCACCCAAAGCGAGAATCATACCACTAGACCAAACGCCCAGATTGATCCTTTTTTCTTACTATACTTATAGTATGATAATTCATTTGAATGCATATATTGCCACAGCCGTTGATATAATAGCCGGAAAAGTGAGTGACTACATATAGAGTCAAATTTTAGAAACACCGTATAAATTAATGCATAATATGTATATATTTAATAAGTAAATGTATGATGTTTAGACAGATGCCGCCATATAGTTGTTTACTTTTCATGAAAAAATTAATATATTCAAGAATTTTGATGGAAAATATGATGTTGTATTGAGTAATAATAATTTTGAGCTGTCGGAGTGAGTTCGACTACAAATCATCACATATCCAGTATTTCAACAACACTTTTATTGTATCACTGCTACAACAATGGTGTTTTACATGGATGATGATTTCTCACCACCTTCGACGTCTCCTCCCGTACCAATATGCAAATCCAGCTATTGATGCTGCCAGAACAACTCCCGCTGCCGCATACCAAGCATACATCGGTTTTTCCAAAACAAGGCCAGAAGTAGAACGGCTGACTTCAATGGGTAGTGCCGGCTGTGGTTTCTTGCTAATTGTCAATGCAAAGTTTAGGCCCTGCTGTCCCAACTCAGCCAGATCTTCAACCGGCGGTTTGAGACTTGTGGCTTTCGCTATGGCTTCGTACTCCTCTTTGGTTCCCCCTTCAAGGAAAGACCCAACAAGATGACCCTTGCTTATCCAGTAAGCCCCAAAGGTACCACTCGAGTAATCCCCGAAATGTACCGCCTCTCCTACATTGTCCCCGTAAAACTGCCAAGACAATCCAAAGACTCTGGAATAGAAGAATGGGAGGTAGTCAAACTCGCCTGATTTCTTGGGTTCCATTATTGCAGCAACAGCATGTTTAGCAGATTTTCGGGCTAAATCAACATGCTCCAGTCTGCGAGTTTCACCAAATAGTTTGACTGGAAATGCTGCAACATCTCCAACCGCATAAACTGAGTCGTTGCTTGTTTGCATCTTCCCATTCACCTTGATCCCACCTTTTTCAAGTGTTAGTTGGCCTTCAAAAAGGCTCGTGTTTGGGCGTATTCCGATTCCAACCACGACCAAGTCTGCAGGTAGCTGACTTCCATCTCTAAGATTAACGGCCATAACCTGAAAAGCAATAAACATCAGGTTCCACTCCAAAATGTGATGCAACTTTTAGTAAAAATCCAGCTACTATAATATTCTACGGCAAAAGAAATTCAACTTTAAGCATATTAAGATAATTTACCTTTCCACTAGAATCAAATTCAAACGACGTCAAGACAGTTCCTTTGACGAACTTAACTCCTTTAGATTGATAATATTCCTCATAATAGCTTGCAATCTTCGGTGTAAACAATCGAGCCACTGCCACATCGAAAAAGGTATATGATTTAATTAAACATACTCTTTATGGTCCAGAAGCTTGAAAACAAGAACGAGATCAAGAAAAGAACACATCACTATGGACACTCACTACAATGTACTTCGGGAAAAACCAAGGTTACATTTATTTTATTGATCGCCAAAGATGCCGCGCATTCCATTCCAATGTACCCACCACCAATTACTACAGCGTTTCCACTGGAACAAGATTGCATCACATTAACAAGACCGTTTGCATTTGCTAAATCTCGTAAGTAACATACATTTTCAGCTTCTGATCCATCCACTCCAAATTCTTCAAGCTTCAAAGCCTACATTTAACACAAAAATAGAAGAACAAAATTAAGCCAGAAAAGTGGACACATTATCCACGAGAGAAATATCGGCACTCTACAATTCAAAGAATCATAAATTGTGCCAATAACGAGATAAACTCCAAAATTGACCATTGTGTTAACTCCTCCTGTTGAGTCTGATACAAATACCGTCCTTTATAGAAAAATATTTTTCTTGTTTTAAGTGAAGTTATTCTCATTTTTCTGAGAGGAGCAACAAACATATTGAACAAACAATGTGAGAGAAGGTCATAGGTGATTTAAAAGGTCAGTTTCAATACCCGAGCTCCTGTGGCAATGAGAAGGATCTTGTAACTTATCGTCTCTCCAGTTGCTGTCAATAGCTTCTTACGTCTGACATCAACAGACTTAACTCGAGTTCCAAGGACCAATTCAATCCCTAAAAAATGTGAAAACAATTTCTTTAGAAGAGAGAAAGTTCTAGCAGAATTTTGAAAGGTTTACTTTTCTTTCTTTGACTGCATATATGAACAGAAGGAAATATGACTACTAATAGGTTCATCTGTACTTTCAATTGATGTTACTAGGACTCAGGGATCAGTGTCAAACTTGGGTATCTTCAGTTTTCCAAGTTTTTACATAAATTTGGAGAATCGTGCCCCCGAACCTATCTCCAAATATGTGTCGGACAGGTACGTCAAGAAAAATAGACTAACATAGCTTTCAATGATGATTTGAGATACATTTATATGTCAAACCAGAAAGTGACCGACAATCTTGCAATGAAGCATTGAGCAATCATTGAAGTAAAAGGAGTATGCTGTGAGAAAATATTTACCATGTTCCTTGTACCATTTAGGAGTTAACCTTTCCTCATTAGCACCAACGCATGTGTGGAATGATGGAAGGCGTGCAGGAGCTGCAGATTAATGCAAAATTTATCAACAAAAACCATAGAATATCAGGATAAGTGAAGACCAAAAACACGTCTTTCTACTAAGATTCAAATTATCAGATTAATTCCACAAAAACAGGTTAGAAAATAGGCAAGAAACCAGTGCCCACCCTGAACTCTACCACTACCAAAAAGCTACAAGTTGTTGGTTATCCGCCACTTTACTAGGTATTCTATCCCTATTATTAGTAACAACATTTTATAATTACAACTACAACTCAATGAACAAGACAAAGAGATACAGAACAGCTCTATAAACAAGATATACTGTACTATTATCAGTAATTACCACCAAACAAATTCATCCGAAATGTCATATTAAATTCATTCTCTTCACTACTCTTGTTTCTTCAATCTTCTTCTGAGTGAAAGACTGGCGTGGAAAATTGAATGAACCCAAAAAGAAAGTAAGAAACAACATATATTGAGTGAACAATTGAAAATGTTTCTTACATTCGGGAAGTAAAAAGCCTTTGCTTAAAGCAGGCCTCTCATATGGGGCAACCTGCAAAAAAAACCCGTAATCCTTTACTAATATTGACATATCAAGGAATAAAAATACGAAGTACTCAAAAATTATAACATAACTACAAATCTGAATGATAAATAGCCATTAGTAATGAAACATGAACTAAGAAGAGAAGATAGCCTCTTGCAATGCATAAAGCCACACCCTTAAGATTTCCTTAATTAAAGATGACTTAAGTTCATAAAATGCGTTAGTGTCCAGTATGTATCAGAAAACTTCCTATGTCAAACCTACAGTAGAAAAAAGTTTGATCAGGTATGTGAACTTTCAATCCATCCATCAAGTAATCTAACCCTTAACACCGACAATGAGAAATGCTTGGTCATCCACTGATAAAATTTGACAAGAGGCTGCCATGTATCATACATACCTTTTTTTTGAAAAATAAAACCAAAAACAGGTTTCTTTTATTTAAAAAATTTTCCTTCTTTTCTTTTTTTTGTCTTCTCTCATTTCCTGTTGCCCCACCCTCTGCACCTTTTATGGCCGGATCAGAATTTAATAGGATAAAGAACAAATCAACACTTTCTTTAACGGTGTTAAGGATAGAGCTAACATAATAAAAGGACACAAAGTTCAGATGATTGATTAAGCATCCCCATAGTATAGGCTATGCTGCTCCAACTCTTCATTTTACCTAAAGTACCTGTGTTTGGAACAATCATATTCGATATATATATTTGAACACGGATGGTATGGTTTTCCAAATATACGAAAAAACCTAACAAATAGAGTTGAGTACCCGTGTCGGACAGAAATCCCTATATCTAATACTCAACACCAAGTCCAAGTAACACAGAGTATTAAGTGTATAACATTATCCATGGCATGCACTACAAAGAATTGGGGAGCATAAACCTCTCTTAACTACATATTTGACTGCCAAAATTCCATACATTTTCCAACTTCCAATACATGAGCCTAATTTTAGAAAATTCAAACTTCTTTCGGTAAAAGCAACAATATCCTAATTCACTTCTACACTCTAATTCTCCAAAATCAATTCAATTCAGCTTTGAAACATATCAAATATGCAAACAAGACACCGTTTTTCAGTTTTCACCAAATCATAAAAAAAATCAAACGATACAGCAAGAATAAGTGTTGTAGTACCAAAAAAAGGGAAGAGTCAGAATTCAAAACAAAACCAGAAAGCCTTCAAGCAAACAAAGAACATAGATAACAGAGGCACCGAATTCAACAAACAGTAAATACCCAACATAGAGAAAAAGAAAATGAAGTGAAATATAAAGTTGAAAAGGAAAAACAAATTTAGAAAACTAGATAGAATTCTTAATTAAAAAAACTCACAGGTTCTTCAGAAATAATGCAAAGTTCACCAGGAGAAACCCCTTTTCTCGTAAATTCAAGAGCTGCATATCCAGCTGCTACACCTCCTCCAAGAATTACATACACAAACGCTCTTCCCATTAATTATCCGAGAAAATACGCCTTTTCTTTTCTATGTTTAAAGAAATTTTCGGTATTTCTCGAAGGTGTTTGGCTTTTTCAGGCAAAACTCCAACGAGAAATGAAGAAAATAAAATTTTTGTTTAAAATTTAATATTCGAAAAGAAGGGTTTATTTACGACATTGTCCTTATTTAAATCTGTGGGACTTGTCGTTTACAGTGTGATATCACCGAACGAGATCAGCACCGTTGGCTGACATGAGCATGTGGGACCGTCTTGGATTAGTGACACGCGGAGCCTTCGGTTTCTGT
>JABEZY010272284.1:348-14314 GCA_013467495.1 Gossypium gossypioides | reverse complement strand
AAGGATAAATACTTGACCGTTCAACCATGGACGGTGGAATTCAACCCACTTCAACCTTATCCGAGTGTTGTGTTGGCCTAGGTCAGGTTGTCTGGTCTTCCCGAACACCTGTACAAGAGGAAGATTCTTGGGGAAATAGGGGGCTTGATTGGGAGAGTGGCAAAATTGGATCCGAATATTGTTAATAGATCTAGGGGACGATTTGTCAGAATGGCTATATATGTTAATATTGATAAGCCTCTGGTATCTCAGGTTAGGGTCAATGATGACACGAGGTAGAATACGAATCCCCACTGTCAATTTGCTTTACCTGTGGCCAATATGGGCATGCGAAGGATATGTGTCCTTTAAAGAGTGAAAGTCGAACTCAAGGGAAGGAGAAAGAGCCGCGGCGGACTCCTCGGATCCAAATGCCAGCAAGTCGAACGAACCAGAGCCTTTTGGCCCATGGATGCAAGTTCAAAGGAAATCAAGGCGTAATCTATCATGAAATAGATCTGAAGCAATAGAAAGAACATAGAGAAGAACAAGAGAAGAAATCGAGAGAGAGAAGCGAAAAAAAGAATACTGAAAATACTGATTCCAATTTTTATAACCTCCCATTAGACTTAGTTACAGGTATATAAGGAAACCCAATAACAGTCTAACACCAACAGTAACAATGTACTGAAACTCATCGTTTTAGCAAAACGAACCGCTTAAACTAACGCTATAAAATGCATCGTATACTAGAATAAGACAGAAGTAAAACGCAGCGTTCAAAACAAAAGAAATAACAACAATAACGAAAATATAAAAATGAAAAAGACCGTTGAAACTATTCCATAACAAATGCCTTTCCCTGAACAGGATCTTTGTCCTCAAGGATCAAACGCAGGAAAGCGACGTTGAAGATCATGCAAATTCTCCCAAGTGGAATCCTTAAGAAAGGTGTTCGCCCACTAAACGAGAACCTCCACAGCAGCATGGTTACCTTGCTTGACTAGGCGCCTGTCCAATACTCGAATTGGTGTCTTGAGAATAGCTCCATCAGACCCCACTGGTAGTAAGGTAGAGGCAGTAACCGCAGACCCAATATGCTTCTACAATTGGGAGACATGAAAAGTAGAATGAATACGAGCAGAAAATGGTAATAACAGTTTGTAAGCAACATGTCCCACACGAGCCTCCTCTGGAAAAGGGCCAAAATACCGGGTGACAACTTCTGATTTTTGAACTTGCGCAAAGAATGTTGTCGATATGGTTGCAGCTTCAAATACACCAAATCGCCCACCTGAAATTCTCGCTCTGACCTCCGTTTGTTTTCTATCTGTTTCATCTGATCTTGAGCCCGAGTGAGATGAAATTTCAGAACCTTGCGCATAACCTCTCTATGTTGCAAGGTGCGATCTACTGTAGCCACTGGAGAAGCACCAGCCACATAAGGTAAATGAAGAGGTGGATCTTGCCCATATAAAGCTTCATAGGGAGTGGTCTGAATAGCCGAATCGTAAGTGGTATTGTGCCACCACTCCGCCAAGGGTAACCAAGACGCCCAAGTAGAAGGCTTTTCACCAGTCATGCATCTCAAATACTTTCTAAACATTTGTTAAGAATTTCTGTCTGGCCATCAATTTGAGGGTGGTAGGTAGTAGACATCTTTAGTTTGGCGCCCAAATGTCGAAACAGTTCCTGTCAAAAGTTGCTTAAAAAAATTCTATTTCTATCAGACACGATCGACTCAGGTACCCATGTAACTTATAAATGTGGTTAAGATACTCTTGAGCTACGGTGAAGGCAGTAAAAGGATGAGCCAAGGCAATGAAGTGACCATACTTGGTCAATCGGTCAATCGCTACAAGAATGGTTGATTTACCCTATGACAAAGGTAGTCCCTCAATAAAATCCATGCTGATGACAGTCCAAGCACGATCGAGTATTGGTAAGGGTTGCAAAAGCCCAAGTGAAGCAGAATTATCAGCTTTATAGTACTGGCAAACGACACACTCTCGCACCCAACGCTTAACATCTTTAAAGAGACCCTTCCAGTAGAGCAAGGCAGATATCCTGTGACAAGTGGCATGGATGCCAGAATGACCTCCCAAAACACTATCATGGAAAAGGCCAAATATGTGTCTTCGAAGCTGGATATAATTTTCCATCACAATTTTGCCCAATCTGCGAAGGAATGTATCATGCCACGAGTACTTTGGATGTAACTAGGGCTGCGTTTGAACATCGTGACACAACTGATATAGCTTCTTATATATCGCATATGAAGCCATAATGCGTTTCTATACCGTAGACTAAAAAGAATCAAAATTACTTTCACATTGAAGCAGTTGATAAGTGTGGTCATGAAGTTTTCTGGACAGAGTATCGACCACTGTATTATGAGCTCCTTTGCAATATGAGATCGAATAATCGTATCCTAGCATCTTAGCAACCCACTTCTGCTGGTAAGGTGTAATTGCCTACTGTTCGGAGAGGAATTTTAAGTTCTGGTGATCTGTTTTAATGAAGAAATGCCTACCAACAAGATAGGAATGTCATTTCTTAACTGCGAATAGTACTGCAAGCTTCTCTTTGCCATAGATAGACAAAACTTGATCTTTGACTCTCAACGCATTGCTGAAGTATGCCACTGGTCTTTCCTTCTGCTGTAAAACAACCCCGACCCCTTGACCACTAGCATTCGTCTCCACACAAAAAGGCTCTTAAAAATTTGGTAAAGCAAGAATTGGAGCTTGACAAACAGCTGTTTTGAGTTGATCGAAGGCAGTCTACTCCAACACTGTCCACTGCTAGGAAACATCTTTTTTTAATAATGCAGTGAGGGGCTTAGCCAATGATCCATACCCCTTGATAAATCGTTTGTAATATCCGGACAATCTATAGAAGCCTCGTAACTCCTTGACAGACTTTGGAGGAGACCAGTCCAGAACACCAGCCACTTTGGTTCGATCTATACTAACAGCTCATTGAGAGATAACATGTCTAAGATACTCCACCTGAGTAGATCCAAAAATGCACTTAGATCGCTTAGCATAAAGTTGGTTAGATCTCAACACTTGAAGCACCTCTTGTAAGTGAATCAAATAGTCAGTCCATTTTTGCGAGTACACGAGTATATCATAAAAAAAAAAGAATCGATCTCCGTAAGAAAGATTTAAACACTGAATTCATCAGTGATTAGAAACTAGATGGGGCATTGGTCAAGCCAAATAGCATGACCAAGAATTCATAATGGCTAGCATGAGTTTTGAACGATGTCTTGTACATATCCTACTCCTACATTCGAATCTAATGATAGCCTGAGCGCAAATCCAATTTGGAGAAAAAATTTACTTGCCCCAACTCATCCAAGAGTTATTCAATAATAGGGATAGAAAATCTGTCTTTAATGGTCAGTTGGTTAAGCTACCTGTAGTCTATACACAGCCTCCAACTGCTATATTTCTTCTTGTACCATCACCAGCTTGTAACATTTTCTGTATCAATTTCTCTATTTTAGTTTTCTGGATTGCAGGATATCTGTAAGGCCTCACTTTAACAACCTTAGACTCATCTATCACATGAATCACGTGGTCTTATAATCGAGGAGGAGATAGACCTTTGGGAGTCTGAAATATATCCTCAAATTCATCAAAGAGACCCTACAAATCGGGTAGCAACTAAACTGGCTGCATTGTAATAGCAGCCTGATCACAAGAAGCCAATAGCATAGGGCATGGGCCATTACCTACCAAACTTAGGCATTTGGAAAGTTGACTATTAGGAATAATATGTATTGAACCTGGTACTATGCCTTGCAAGATACAATTTTGTCCCATATGATTAAACTGCATAGTTAAATTAGAGAAATTCCATACAATCGGACCTAGAGATAACAGCTAGTGAATACCAAGCACCAAGTCAAATCCCTTTACTAATAGAATTAAGAAATTGGTGGTAAAATTATAACCTTGTGATTTCCATGAAACTGCTCTACACAATCCTTGAGTAGACAATTGAACCCCATTTGCTACCATCACCCGCAAGGTACTTCTCGATTCTACTGCCAAATTCAACCTTTTAGCCACATTAAAATCTATAAAATTGTGTATGCTGCCAGAATCCACTAAGACCACCACTTCAGTGTGACCAATAACAACTGAAAATCTCATAGTGTTATGTTCTTGCAACCCTTGAAGAGCATGTAACGATAACATAGGAGTAGGACTTTCTGGAATCTGATCTGCTAAGTCTAAATGTTCAGAATAATCTTGAAAATCTTCAAAAGATGGACTCTTCATGTCAGAACCTTGTTTCCATAGTGGCTCAATAATAAGCTGGTACAGTTGAGACTTTAAACATTTGTGACCTGGTGAGTACTTCGAGCCGCATCAAAAGTAAAGGCCTTTCTTCCTTCTATCCTCCAACTCTGCTTGAGATAAAGACTGAGAAGGAATTCTTTGTCCTAAGTTACCACTTACTGACCCCTCCGCTGAGGCCGAGCTTTCCATTCCCTGATGAATATGCTTAATGCATAGGTTTCAGGCAGATTCAACTGATTTAACAAACTCAGAAATCCATCATAGAACTGGTCAACAGATCCATGTTGCTTGAGAGTTACTAACTCAGTCATAGGATCAAGGAATGAGTCAAATCCAAAACATTCCTTAAGTCCCCTAGCATACATCTCCCAAGTCAGTTGGTGTAACCCTCCATGTTTGCGCACAAATAAGTGATGCCAGTCTAGTGCATTCCCTTCTAAATGCAACATAACCACCCTAACCTTAGCATGTTCATCTATCCCTTCAGCCTCAAAATATTGTTTTAATTTAGACCACCACCCTTTAAAATTACCACCATCAAAGTGTGGACAATCTACTCAAAAAGAGAAATTCTCGACTTCCATTGTACATCCTCGCAAGGACATACTCGAATGACCTAGATCTAGTATAGGCGACACTACTAGGTGTTCCTTTGCTGGAAAACTAGGAGGAGAGCCTAAAATACCTTTCCCTTTACCAGTCATCACATCAGTAACTGCAACAGGAGGACTCTGTCCATAATAATGTTCAAATAAAGAATGGAGCTCAGAACGAAGTTTAGATCGTACCTTCGACTTAATTCCCTCCTGAAAGTCCTTCAAGCGCGCATCAATCCTTGTATCTAACCGAGTGAATTTAACTTGCAGTTGAGTAAGCTCCCATTGCATCATTCCTAATTCCTTTTACATTCTCGTAGTCACCCTTTCCATAGCCATGAGAATCGACAACGCTCTGATACATTTTTCACAAAATAGATCTAAAGTAATAGAAAGAACAAAGAGAAAAAGAAGAGAAGAAATCGAGAGAGAGAAGCAGAAAAGAGAATATTGAAAATACTGATTCCAATTTTCATAACCTCCCCTTAGACTTAGTTACAGGTATATAAGGAAACCCAATAACAGTCTAACACCAACAGTAACAATGGACTGAAACACATCGTTTTAGAAAAATAAACCACTTAAACTAACGTTATAAAATGCACCATATACTAGAATAAGACAGAAGTAAAATGCAGCATTCAAAACAAAAGAAATAACAACAATAATAAAAATATGAAAATGGAAAAGACCGTTGAAACTATTCCGTAACATAATCTAAGGAATACCCATTTTCAGAAAATAAAGAATTAAGGGGAAGGGGCATCGGGGTCGAGATTCTCAGCGCTGATTCAACTAAATTAGAAAGAAGGAAAAATGATTGAGAATGCAACGACTGGCACGATAGGTAATAATGGGGGATCAGGGTTTTCCATGGGAGAAAATCAAGTAATTAAAATTGGGAGTAAAGGTGAGGGTTTTGGTCCAATAGAAAAATATCTAACAATGTGGTGGAAAGTGGGCCAGGAGTTAATGGCCTGGTTGTAGTTCTGTCTGCTATTGGGAATGGGCCAAAATAATTGGCCATGGACAAAGCCTTGGGCAAAAGACCTATTCAGTCTTATGGATAAAGTGTTGGGCTGCCTGGCTCTAGGCCATTTACTATTACCGAAACTATAGGAAAAATATGCATGTCTAATACGGATGATGTTTCTCCTTTTTCCCAAAACTGCAATGAGAGTGTGGTTAATTTTTTAATTCAGAAATTAATTTGAATCTTGCTTTTAATTTTAGTAGTAATAATTTTAATTCTTGTATTGATGAGTTTCTTGCAGGTTCCATCTCATGTTTTGATCTAATTTTTGAGGGTTCGTCTGAAAAAAAAGTAATGACTCTATGTCCAGGTGTCTTGGACTCAAGAAAATACTCTATTGTTACGTTTAGGGAAAAAAAGTGACCATAACATTAACATGAATTCAAAAAGTGTTGTTATTGAGAGAGGTATTCAGCTTAAACAGGGGAACAAAGGATGTGGCTCTGACGGAAAAAATAAGAATACCCGGAACGGAAGAATGCTTAATAGAGTTATTTTGATTTAAGGTTGCGGGTGTCTCAAGAGTTCCGCTGGCGGTTACGGTGAATTCCATGGTGGAGTTAATTAACTCTCAGCTTGGAAAAGACTCGTGCAAGGATTTTTCGAATGTAGAATGACCACAGGTAAAAGATTTGGGTTTGCCCGAAAAGTGAAAGGTTAGTCTTATATTATTATTTTTATTTATCTATGAATTTGTCAATTTTCATTTAGAATTGTCAAGGTTGTGCTAATGTCAAGTTCCCTCGTATCTTTTTGGAGTATAATTTAGAGTTCAAGCCTAATATTGTTGGGTTATTCGAAACTCGAGTGAGAATTAACAAAATAGAAAAAAATTATCGCTAATTCGAGGTTTCAGTATTCATATCGGGTGGAGGCCATTTGTCACATCCAATATTTTTATTAATTATTTCGTCAATTTATGAATAAGCAAGTATGTAGTTAAGTGGTAAAGAGCTTTATTAATTTTCTAAAGATCCTAGGTTCAATTCCTTTACCCACATTTTTTTTAGAATTTTTGGCATTAAAAATGATGGTCAAACCCTCTTAGCCGTCCACCTCAATTGCCTATAGGGATAGATTTCTTTCCATTTTAACTAGTAACATTTCTTGTATATCCCCGTTTTCACTCTTTTAATCCGCGTTTTTGCCTTTGTCCCTCTTGTTGTCATTTTCTAACCCCTTACCATACCCTTGTTGTCTATGCACCTAGACACTCCTAGGCTCCCATTTGTTTTTGACACTCCTAGGCTCCCATTTGTTTTTCCTTTTTTACTTTCTTTCAACTTTTCTCTTTTCTCCTCCTCATTCAACCACCATTGTTTTTACTTTTTTCCACTATTGCACCACTGTTGGCTTCCATTTCTTCACTAAATCACCACCATGACACCACTAAAGCCTTCTCTTTCTTTCACACCTTCTCCTCACTCACCATCGTGCCACCGTCGTACTACGCCGTGCGCTGCACCACCGCCACCACCACAGTTTTTTCATTTTTCACCATTTCTCTTCCTCTTTTCGTCCACTTGTTGGTAATGGAATTTTTATTCATATCAACATCTACAAATTGATTAGAAAATAATTTTTTGAATATCCTTTTTACTAATCCATTCTTTTTAATTGTACTATTTTGTTATCCATCATTCCTCCTCCATAAATCGAACAAATATGGAATCAAAGACTCTTCTAATTCTTGGAACTACTCGTTCTTCTTTGTACCAATTGGATTCGTATTCTCACCTTAGGAAAAAGTACTCTCCCTTGGAATATAGATAAGTAAGTCTTCTCATTTGACTTTCGTTATGAGACTTTAATGGATTGATTTAGCGTTTTAACATGGTATTGATTTATTAATAAAAGGATTCAAGACCGAAGTTCTTTCCTTGGAGTTGGAACCAAAATTGGAATTGAGTTATCGGATCTACCAAGTGAGGTGTGGATTTAATTTATCAAAAAAATTTAATTATGAATTTATTGATAAAAGTAATCATATTTATTAAGATTGAAACTTTGATTAAAATAAGTGTTGTAAAATATTTGGCGTACATTGTGTATTCCAAAAGCATGCTAAATCCGAAAAAAAAAGGGAGAACACAGACTATTTTGGTGAATGTATGTTATAAATGATGTAATTAAATGATTAATGTAAAATGATGTATATATACCAATTCTCATAACATGTGATTTTATGGCAAAATTGATTATGCATGATATATATATTTTAATCATGCCACTATTTTCTTAACTGATATTTGATTTGTATGTTAAGCATGCCGACTATGTTGATATTAGATTTGATTCGCATGTTAAGCATGTCTACTAAAAAATATTGTTCATATGTCATATCACATGCATGGGGTTGAGATGATTATGAAATGAGGAAAACTTGACAGTTTTACTACAAAATTGAGTGGCTTGTCCACAACACTAACAATTGGCTTGGCCACAACAATATTTAGTGGCTTGGCCACAATGTAAATGAGTGGTTTGACCGCAGCGTGTAGCTTGACTGCGATATTGAGTGGCTTGGCCATAACGTTGAGTGTTATTGGATGGACGAGTTCTAGGGAACTCTTTGTTGGCGTGTAGCAGAGATGGGTAGGACAATTTTGTTAAACTTGCACTGATTTTTGAAAAAGTTGCATTGGTATTTTCATGCACTTTATCATATGTGAATTTTTTTGAAGTATACATGTTGCTCTAATTATGATATGTATGACTTGATTACTGCTTTTTTTTTATGTTGAATTCACACTAGGCTTTAAAAGCTCACCTCTTCTATTTCCTGAGTTTTCAGATAACCCACGATGTTAGGACATGGGTTGGGCTTAAGCAAGAGTACTTGGATATTTTACGTATAAACTTTTAAACTTTATTATTAGGTATTTATGGGGACTATTTAATTATTATTTACAAAAACATTGATTTTGGATTTTTGGGACGTTTTGCATGATTTGGTATGAATATATTAATTAAAATGGATTATCAAGTCAATACGAAAAATTATATTTTTCAACATAATTACGATTCCGACTTAAAAACTTTATTATAAATTTGAGTATATGTTTTTACGAAAATTAAACCTAATTGCTTAAATTTTTAATATTTTATTAAATAAATTAAGTAACGATTTTTAGTCAACAAATAAGATTTTTGTTAAATCTTCCGCTACGACATTTTCAAAGTAAGACATTTACTTTAATTACTCAAACTTGGAATTTTCAAGTTTATTCGATTTCTGAAAATATTTTTTACTAGAAATTCAAAGAGTTACATTAGTTTTCTCTAAGCAAATTAATACATGGATTTTTAATAAAGGAGATAACGATTTTTGAAAAGAAATAGCTAAATATTTTTCCGCGTCATTATCATGGCCAATGTGATTTTCGGGATTCAGCCATAATGTCTAGGACGAGTTTAGGCAATTGTATTTAGTGGTATCAGAGCCCGATTCAAAACTCAGATTGTGGTTGTTTTTAAAGTTTGCATGCATATCTAATAGAGGGGTATTTTGGGAAAAGTTCATATCATAGTTAAAAACTTATTTTTACAAAAGGCTGTGTTTTCTTCAAAAATTCAAGACTCCGAAGTCAACCCAAGATAAGTACTTATTACTTATTTCAACTATAGACTATGAAACTACTTATATACTGAAACTATAAATTATGAAACTAGATATATACTGAAACTTTAAATTGTGAAACTATCGACTATGAGACTATAGATAGTGAAACTGTAGCCAAACTACTAGACTGAAAACATACAATATTAATAACAAAAACTTGTTTCTAAAATTGTCAGATAACTTCATAAAACATAGATATTCAATAGCAAGATGAATACTTGTAGAGTAAGAACACGAGGTATGAAAGCTCGTAGAAAGTAAGGTCAAGGGACCCAAGTTGATTTATCTACGTCACAAATGCGCACTCCCGAGCCAATGGCTGATCACGTTAAACACGCACCTATGGTAGATGATAGCTAGCATGAGCTTGATGATGATGTTGTGTCACAGGCCATGCTTAGGGTGCTACAGCAGATAGTTGGAGCTAATACATAAACGGGTAGTCAAGGAACCATAGCTGAGAGGCTTTATTTTTACGGAGCTGAGTTATTTAGAGGTATTGCTAGGATGACCCCTACCGTACTTGAATACTGGCTAGAGGCTATAGAGGGAATCTTGGATGACTTTGAATGTACCCCCGAATAGAAATTAAGGGGCACTGTATCGCTGCTGAGAGATAGGGATTACCGTTGGTGGCAGGCCGTAATAATAGGTACTCAGATGAAGAGGTTGACATGGGAATACTTTCTAAATGCTTTTCAGAACAAGTACGTGGGTATCAGATATGTTGAGGCTCAGAGGTTAGAGTTCATTGAGTTCAAGTAATGAGCTCGATTTGTGGCTGAATATGAGGTCGAATTTTTACGACTAAGTCGCTACGCTCAAGAAATTATTACAACTGAACAAGATAAGTGCGTTAGATTCGAGAACGGCTTGAGGTATGAACTGATGGTGATGGTAGCCCTTCATCAAGAAAGGATTTTTGAAACTTTTGTGAAGAAAACCAAGATAGTTGAGGAAGTTAAGCGTGTAGAACATGAAAGGAAGGATCAAGCTAAAATCCCTGTTAAGAGAGATGCTAGTCCTGTTGCTGATGGTGGCAGGACTCCGAACTGTGCTACTTATGGTAAGAGGCATTTAGGGGAATGTTGGAGGAGTTTGGGTGCATGTCTGAGATGTGGGTATTTGGAATATAAGATCAATGATTGTCTACTTCATAGTGAGCAGATGTAAGCCCTAGAATAAAACTGAGCTCAGAACTAGAGAGCTGGACGGCATCCTCAAAGAGGACAAGGACATAATATATGTGGTAATATTGGGCTGAGACAGAGAGCATCAGGTCAGGTGCTAACTGAACTGATGCGAGACAACTTGTGCTTGTCTATGCAGCTAGACGTAGGGAGGATCGTGATGTAATTGACATCATAGTAGGTACTTTTACAATTAATTTTGTTCAGTACTTCACTTTGATTGATATTGGTTCAACCCACTCGTATGTCTCTTGTTTGATGGTTGATAAATTGGGGATTGGGATAGAAGAAACTGTTAGCGATATAATTATACTCAGTCCCATAGAACAATCTATTTTTGTAAACAAAATCTATAAGAGATGTCTGCTAGAAATTTAAAGTGAGGTATTTTTGACAGACTTGATGAAATTACCCTTTAGCTAATTTCATCTTATACTAGGTACGAACTGGTTGGTGGAATACCAAGTCAGTTTGGATTGCACTTTGAAGAGGGTTACTCTGAAGACTTCTGCTAAAAATGAGATAGTGATGGTTGAGGAGCATAAAGATTACGTATCTAATGTGATCTCCGCTCTAGTGGTCAAAAGGTTGGTATGTAAAGGATGCGAAACCTATCTTGCTTACATTCTGGACACTAATGCTAATGAACAAATTATGGAGAATATTGATACAGTGAGGGATTTTCTCGATATCTTTCTAGAAGAGTTACATGGATTGCCTCCAGAGCGCGAGGTTGAATTTGGAATTGATTTATTGCTTAAGGCAGCTCTGGTGTCCATTGCCCCCTACCACATGGCACTAAAAAAGCTTGAGGAACTCAAGGTGTAGTTACAGAAACTTCTAGATCGTGGATTCATAAGGCTAAGTGTGTCGCATTGGGGAGTTCCAGTCCTATTTGTAAAGAAGAATGATGGATTCATGACACTCTGCATCGATTATCGGTAACTAAATAAGTTGACCGTAAAGAACAAATATCCCTTCCCGAGGATAGATAATTTATTCGATCAGTTCAGAGATGTTAAGGTGTTCTCTAAAATCAATCTAAGGTTCAGGTACTATCAGTTGAAAGTGAAGGAAACAAATGTTCCTAATACCACACTTAGGACTCGGTATAGTTACTATGAGTTCCTAGTGATGCCCTTTGGCCTTACGAATACTCCAACTACTTTTTTGGACCTAATGAATCAGGTTTTTCAACCCTATCTTTATCGATGACATCTTGATCTACTCCAAGTCAGAAGCTAATCATGATGAACACTTAAGAGTTTTTCTACAGATCCTCCGTGAGAAAGAACTTTATGCTAAACTAAGTAAGTGTGAGTTTTGGCTCCACGAACTGATATTTTTAAGTCACGTAGTATCAAATGAGGGTATCCCTATCAATCTAAAGAAAATTGAAGCTATTTTTGATTGGGAGCAGCCTAAGAACGTCAATGAAATTCAGAGTTTCCTTGGTCTTGTTAGATATAATAGGAGGCTTGTGGAAGGGTTTTCCTTAATTGCAGCTTCTATGACTAAGTTTTTGAGGAAGAATGTACCATTCAAGTGGAGTGAGGAGCAACAAGGAAGTTCTGATAAGCTTAAGTCCATGTTGACTCAAGCGCCTATCCTGATTCAGTCTGAGTCTGGGAAAAACTATATGGTGTATAATGATGCGTCTCATATCAGTCTTGGTTGCGTTTTGATGCAAAACAGTAAGGTTATGGCCTACGCCTCAAGACAACTTAAGCCACATGAACGTAATTTCCCAACTCATGACCTCGAGCTAGCAGATGTTCTTTTCACCCTCAAGATTTGGAGGCACTATCAATATGGTGAGAAGTGTGTCATTTACATAGATCACAATAGCCTTAAGTATCTTCTCACCCAAAAAGATTTGAACATGAGGCAAATGAGATGGATAGAATTGCTCAAGGATTACAATTGTACCATTGAGTACCATCCAGGAAATGTGAACATTGTGGCTGATACACTGAGTAGAAAGTCGATTATTGATTTGAAAGCTATGTTCATCTAAGTTGAGCTTGACTACTGATGGAGGTTTGCTTATGGAGTTGCAAGTGTGACCTACCTTAGTGGGTGAGATTCGGTCGAAGCAATCTCTTGATGCGTCTCTTGCACCTCGGTTTAGTCAGATTGATAAGGGTAAAACTATATATTTTAAGCTTAACTCTGAAGGAGTTTTGTATTTTTGATGGAGATACGGTGTGCTTGATGATCGAGATTTGAGACAGCCTATTCTTCGAGAAATGCATAGTAGTCCATACACTATTCATCTTGGAGGGAATAAGATGTACCGTGACTTAAGTGAGCAGTTAAGGCTGAGCATCAATTTCCTTCTGGTTTATTATAGTCTATTCAAAACACTTAGTGGAAGTGAGAATGTGTGACCATGAACTTTGTAAGCGGGTTGCTTTTGACACCTACTAAGAAGAATTTAGTCCAGGTAATTGTGGATAGGCTGACTAAGTCAGCACATTTACTTCCTGTTTGTACTGATTATTCATTACAGAAGTTGGCGAGGTTATATATTTCTAAGATTGTGAGACTTCATGGAGTACCGATATATATCATTTTTGATCGGGGTCCTCGGTTTACATCTCGATTTTGGGAGAAGCTACACGAGGCTTTAGGTACTCAATTGAAATTTAGCACAGCTTTTCACCCACAGTCTGATAGGCAATCAAAAAGAGTCATCCAGATTCTTAAGGAAATGTTGAGGGGTTTTATAATCGACTTTAGTGGCAATTGGGAGGAGCATTTGCCACTAGCAAAGTTTGTGTATAACAAAAGTTTTTAGTCGAGCATTCAGATGACTCCTTATAAAGCACTGTATGGTTGCAAATGTCGTACACTTGTGTTAGACTTAGTTGGTAGAAAATAAAGTATTGGCTCCGTTATGTTTATAACGAACAATTGCAACTCCATTACGTCTACAACAGAAAATGGTTAGTGTTGGTTAATTTATTATTTTTCAAAAATCTAGGGACTGAGTTGAAAGTTAATTTATTATTGATTTAATATTGATTTCAAAATTGAGTAAACAATTGATGTAATGTATGATTTATGTTATAGCTTTCAAAGAATTAATTTAAAACAAGCGTATACTGTCCGGAATTGATCAGTGTATCTCGGAGGATGATAACAGGAAACTCAATGCGAAATACACAAAAGAAGAAGTAAGGGAGGCTTTATTTGAAATGCACCCCACGAAGGCACCTGGTGAAGAC
>JABEZY010272251.1:0-12119 GCA_013467495.1 Gossypium gossypioides | reverse complement strand
TATCATATCTCAATTATTTGGACAAAGTTTAAATTTTGAAGTCGTCATTATTGAGAGGACTATATTTGTATATCACTTTCAAACTGAATAGGATTAGTCTTAGATTATAAAATGAAAGACACTTGTTGGTTATAAATAAATTGGATTAAATTTGTGAAGTTGAATATTTAGATACATAGAAGATGCAATTTTTACCATTAACTCTCTGGTTTAAAAATGTAAATTTATTTAATCATCATCAATAAAATGGCAAATTTAGAACATTTAAAAAATTGATTTTTCAAATAGTATTGTTAAGCAACTAATAATGTTGTTGTTTTAAATGATGGTGTGAAGATTTGACGAAGCATTGGGGGCGATTCAACGAGCCGTTAAGCTGGATCCGAACAACAAAGAAGCGAACACCGTAATGCGAAAAGCGAGAGCAGTAGCGGCGGCTCGATCCAACGGCAATGAGCATTTCAAGGCATCAAAATTCTCGGAAGCATGCTTGGCATACGTGGAAGGGCTGGAGCATGACCCCCACAACGCCGTCTTGTTGTGCAACCGAGCCGCTTGTTGGTCCAAACTTGGTCACTTGGAAAAGGCAGTTGATGACTGCACCCATGCCCTCAACCTCCGCCCTGCCTACACCAAGGCTAGACTACGACGAGCCGATTGTAATTTCAAGGTGACACACTCCAACAACTTGCTTGCCCAACACTTAAAATAATTGTGTTGTACCATAATCTAATATTAATAATTCTCAACTTGATACATGTAATATAGATGAAGAAATGGGAAGCTTCAATACAAGACTACACAATTTTGGTAAGGGAAACACCAGACAACGAGGAGGTGAAAAAGGGATTGTCCCAGGCTCAAATGCAACTTAACAAGCAAAATGGTGAAGTTGTATAAAGACAAAGAAGATAGTGTAGGATGAGGTCGAGGCTTATGAACACCAAAGATATGGGGCAGACATGGACAAAACTGAAACAAAGAAAGAAAAAGAAAAGAGAAAGCTTAATTGCATCGAAACAAAGGGACCAAGCCGACTAGGATTTCGTGATGTATGGTCGCCTGTTTGGCAGCAAACGTTAAATTAGGGTTAAAAAAAGATGGTCTTCTAGGATGGAACAAAAAAGTTGCTTTTGTTATTTGTGAGGAATTTGAATGGGAAATTTTGATATATCACTCAGAATGTGACCTTTAATATTTCGTAACTATTTGATTTTTATGTGTGTGAAAAATTATTCTACCATATCACTTATAGGCCCAACCAATTAAATTTATCCATATCACTTTTTTTTTTCCATGCCACACTTACAGCTAGGCAAAAATAAAAACAACTAAAAACTTTGTAAAAAAACCCTATTGGGTATTGCTCGTTGGGAGACCTGCATATTCATTGAAAATTTGCATTTTTTATTCATAAAAAATTATAAATGCAGTACTAAATTTGATCAAAGATTGATTGTTTATTTCGCCATTTGGGTCTCAAATCAATTCATAGAAAATATCATCACTTTTTTTTTTTCTTGAAAGTGGCTGCATAATTGCAACACCATGCCTGCACATGAGCCTTTTCTTGTTTGATCAAAATTTAACCCAAATCTCACTGGACTTAATTGATTTGTTTTTGAGCAATCCTCGTTCTTAATTGATGATCCCACCAACATTCTCATTTCTCTTCCCCAAGTTTGCTTAATGACTCTCTTACTCGCTTCTTTAGATCTTGTTGAAGATATTAAATTTCTCTTGTCTTCTTCTTCATCATCATCTATTCTATCAATAATAGTTAAAGATATCAAGGCTTTGATTTTTTTGAAAATGGTTAGTTTAAATTTTCTTGTTTGTCGGTTTCAAAAGTTTCAGACAAATTTTTTCTCCAAATTTAGTTGGGATGAAATGAAAATAAATGCTGATATGGTGTAAATTAATGGGATGGTTCTCTTGGATGTATGCTGTCTTTAAATTATTTACATAATATATTCCATAGGAAAACAATCAAATCTTAATGCTAGTTTAAGAAGGCACGGAGTAATTGAAGCTTTAGTTTCGCATGGACATGTTGACAGACTTAACTTGCGGCATAGACAAGTAGGTTTCGGTGGACATGCCGACTATTAGTAAAATTTAGTTATGATTAAATTGTAAAACTTATATGATAATAAAATTATTTTCGTTAAACAAAATCGAGTGCTAATCGCATTTGTAAAATTAAAAGGAAGTTGAACATTCATTCTGCTAAAATGTTTAAAACTTTTACATTAAAATATAATAATAACTAAAATGATTACGGAATTATAACGTAGATCACTACAAGCAAATTACCACAAATTGTCACTAAAAATAAAACTCCGTCAATATAACTTTATTCTGACGGTCAAAAGGGTTGAAACATGTAACGTCAATATACCCTTTTATCGTGAAATACATGACCTATCGACAGTTTGAGCATCACTAAAGTAACAATTGACGGTATAGACATTATCTGCTATGTTGATTGCTTTGCACATATTCCTACGGATCACCTGTATAAAATTGAAAAATGTATATGTATTAAAAGAAATCAATATAAAATAATGAAGTTATGTCATGGTTTACCATCTTCATCTTCAGCTTGTCATCAACCAAACCAACTATATAGTCCAAATAAAGTCTTTCACGTATTCCTCTGGAGTATCACCTGTATAAAAATGGAATATATATATATATATGAATTAAAAGAAACCAAATAATGAAATTAATATAAAACAATGAAGTTATGACATAGTTAATCATCTTCATCTTCTTCAAGTTGATGATGTAACTTGAAGATCGGCTTTTTGGACGTTGTGATAAATTTGGACCACTACTATCATTAGGTATCTAAAAATTATTACGAAGAAAAGATATTTAATATTCAGAATTTTACATAAAATGATAAATAAAAGCCTAAACTATATTACCTCTTTGATGAGCACACGAGTAACAGTTAGAACATTCACATTGCCGTCAGGAAACTTTGTTTTAAGTAATATCAAAACATTACCCAAAACTTCCCTCAAATCTTAAACCTCTATTCCTAACCGTTCTACCTTTTCATTTTGTTGTATTTGGGATTGAGATGATGAAGGAACAAACTTATGAGATAAAGTAGACATTGTTCCCGTACAATAAACACGCCCTTTTACTTCGGTCCTTTAACCTGTGCATACACAATCATTCCATGATTGTTGATCATTTTTAGAACTATTTTCAATAAAACCTCTTCTCATACGTTTCTAAAACGAAATTCGAAGATAACATAATCACAAACTTGTCTAATACAACATGTTAGAAAATATTGAGTGGAGAAGATAGATTCGGATATGATATTGAATTAAACAGTAGACTTCGAGAAGCGGGTGACGCTTTCCAAAGAGAACTATTTGCCCCCACACAAAGTTGCTAGAGGGTTAAGACAAAGGTCCTCCCGAGATACAACGAATTTTTTGAATTTCCTTTGATTAGCAAAATCGAGGAATTCCCTAACTCTTACTCTAATTTCTGAAAATAAGATTGATTTTAATTGTATTTTTTAGCACCATAGACCCTCTATGCATATACACTCAATGGACACTATTTTGAAGAGTTACAACCCTTTACATTTGATTTCCATTAGACATACTTCTTAGAAAAACATGTCTCATAGAATCAAATGTATCCTTTGAATAAATCATCACTTTCTAATAAGTTCTCATGAATAATTATGAATTTGCAATCTACAATTTCCAACAATCCCCCACTAGATTGCTAATTCGAGAAAATAAGTACACAACGATTATGCATAAAGAAGGGTGTCTGCAGATTGAACCTTCTTTTAGTGCAAACTCCTCAAAGTATCAACAAAGTGAATGATGGCTAGTCACTTGAACCATCACTTCTTAAATTCAATATCGGAAAAATTTCACACATAACCGTAAAGTATTAGAGTAAGAGTTTATTTGCTTTAACATCGTTATGACCACGTGCTCATCCCGTTTCATGAACATGTACGAGAGAAAATCATAAAGAAACTCTCATTGAAACGACACCACTTCATGTCCATATAGCTGGATTTCATGATAATTAATGTCCATCCATTAAGAGTAAAACTCATCCTCTTAAAATATAAACACTAAATCTTGATTCTTAGTTCACGTTGCCATTTGATAACTTATTATTACCCTTTGAACCTCAAAACTAACTTTTGGCTAGAATAAGATAGGGTTTCCATTATCAATGACACGATTAGAATGGTTTTAATCCTATCTTAGTAGTGGTACTCTTAACCAAATCCCTTGACAAACCATTTGTCAATAGATTCGCTAAATTGTCAATTGACTTAACATAAGTAACAGTTATCACACCGTCCCTAATAAATTGTCTCACATACTCATGTCTCAAACTTATATGACTAGACTTTCCGTTGTACACCTTATTGTATGCTCGAGACATGGTGGATTCACTATCACAATATACGGAAATGGCAAACCTACGTTGTGGCCACAACTTTATATCTAGCAAGAAATCTCTTAGCCATTCCGCTTCCTTGCCAGTAGCCACCAAGGCTATAAATTCAGCCTCCATAGTTGAATGTGAGATACAAGTTTGTTTCTTGGAGGCCTAACTAATGGTTCCACCTTCGATCGTAAAAATCCGTCTCTATGTGGACTTATTGTCACTTAGACTTGTAACCCAACTTGCATCTGAGTAACCTTCTAGTACCGCGAGATAATCACTATAGAATAATCCCAAATTTTTTATTTTCTTAAGATAGCAAAAAATCTTACAAATTCCTTTCCAATGATCGGCACTAAGACAATTTGTAAATCTCGCCAATTTTTACACAAAAAATGCTATGTTGGTCTAGTGTAATGCATTGCATACATTAGACTTTCGATTGCGCTGGCGTACTCAAGTTGCGCTATAGCCATGTCATTATTCTCACTTAATTTGAAGTTTAAATTGTATGGAGTGTTCGAATCCTTGATATTCAAGTGTTTGAACTTTTCTAATACTTTCTCAATGTAGGGAGATTGACTTAATGCAAAGCCTCTTTCATATTTTTTCACCTTTATACATAGAACTGTATCTACCTCATTAAGATTCATCTTAAATTTCAAGGCTAGATACTTTTTGGACTCACGAACACCTTTCATGTTCATACCAAAAATTAACAAATCGTCTACATAGAGACAAATAATTACACCATACCTATCGATGAATTCAATGTAAATACATTTATCCGCACTATTATGTAAAAAATCATATGACAAGATAACCGAGTTAAATTTCTCATGCCACTGAAATCGGAACCAAAGTCCTTCACTTTTCTCACTCTTTGAATTTTCCTCGGCTCTGTATCCTTATTGTCATAAAGACTTCTTTTGGTTTGATCACTTAAGATCATTGGTTGATATTCTTTTCTGAATCTGTTGAATCATTGAAAAACTTATTTTCAATGAATACAACATCTCTTGTTTCAATTATCGTATTTGACACTAAGTCAAGAACACGATAAGCCTTAAAGTGTTGGGCATATCCAACGAATTCACCTTTGACGACTCGCGGTCCTTTGTTCTCCGTTGGTCAGGAACTCTATAGTAAGCCAAACACCTCCACACTTTGAAATAATCTAAGTTTGACATTCAACCCTTCCATAACTCATATAGAGATACTTTGAATTTTCTCAATCATATTTTGTTAAGGATATAACACAGAGTCAATAATGCTTCACCTCATAGATTATATGGAAGTTTAGCATTTAACAACATCGAGTTAACTATATCCATTAAAGTACGGTTCTTTCTTTTCGTCAAACCATTTTGTTGCGGAATATAAGGCGCGAAACGCTTATGTACCACACCTTGTCCCTCACAAAATACATTAAATACATTTGAAAAATATTCACCACCTCTATCACTACGAAGCACTTTGATTTTCTTAGTAAACAAATTCTTAACCTCATTTTTAAAACGTTTAAACATATCAAAAGCCTCATCTTTACTTTTCATGAGATACATATAAGTAAATCTAGAGAAGTCGTCTATAAAAGTGATAAAATATCGTTTTCCACCTCTTGTTTGAGTTCCATTTAATTCACAAACATCCAAATGGATTAAATCTAACACTTGTTAATTTATTTCAAACTTATTAAGAAATGGTTTCTTGGTAATTTTTGATTGAATACAAATTTCACATTTATCCACAAACTCATCACTACTTAGATTGATATAACCATTCTTTTGCATATATTGTAAAGTTTTAAAATTAAAATGCACTAAACGCGCATGCCACACAGTATAAGACTTAACAATATAAGTAGAAGAATTGACTTTATTCATATCAATACTCAACTTGAACATATCATCGTTACAATATCATTTTCCTACATATATATCACTCTAAATCAAGACAAACTTATCATATTCCACGATAATCTTAAACCCCTTGATACACAGAGTACTCGCAGACACTAAATTCTTTCTCACATTGGGAACATGCAACACATTGATCAAAGTCAATTTCTTTCCAGATGTGAAGTTGAGTTCCACTGTCCCTTGACCGAGCACCTTAACCGATTGATAGTTGTCCATAAACACTTCACAGTTTGCCGCTAGTTCATAATTCTTAAATTGTTGTTGGTTATTTCACATATGGACAGTAGCTCCAGAGTCGAGCTACCAATTACAGGACTTATCGGTCATGGTTATGTTGAGTCAGTAATCATACCAATCTCTAAATTCTCGATCCCTTCTGTAACCATAGCCACTAAGTCCATGTCCTCCCCCATATTGGTTTTAGAAGTTGTGGTATCTTGCTTCTATTTGAGAAGTTTGCAATCCTTAATATAGTGTCCTTTCTTATTGCAATTATAAAAATTGTGAATTTTTTCTTCTTGTCTTGCAAGTCCTTCGTCTCGGATGTGGCATTTCGCTTACCATTTCGAGATTTCTTGGACTCGCTCACATGGTTCACTTTAGAACTTTGGGGAAGATACACTGCATCACGCTTCCGAGTTTCCTCTTCAATACATAAATGCCTAAGCATTTTCTCCACAATGAAGTCCTATGCTATATGCAGAAGTTTCTTCCAATAATTATTCCAAAACAAGGGAAACTTCGAGATGATAGCCCTGACTTGTAACAATTCTGGAATAATAACTTTCAAGTCACAAAGCCTGCTTACAAGAACTTGTGATTCATGGACCTCATCCATGATCAAGATACTATCAAGCATTTTGAATTTGAAATACTTCATCATTAAAAATTTATCAGTACCTTGTCGCTCGGTGTTGTATTTCTCTTCAATAGTTTTCTATATTTCCACCGGGGATTGCATCATGTAGAGATCATACAATTGATCAGTCAAGATGTTGAGGATGTGTCATCAACATGTGAAATTGTCTTCTTCGTGCTTCTTCTTGAGTTCGGCCATTTTTGCAATTTCCTCGGGGTTTGTATTAGGGGCGGGATCCTCCACGAGTTGTAGGTTTGGATCCATAACGTATACCACTTTTTAGATAGTAAGAAGAAACAATATCTTGTTCTTCCAGGGATAGAAGTTTGAACCATCAAATCGCTCAAGTTTCACAAAATCTTGGTTCATCACTTTGAATGCGGTGGTAGCCTCCGTCACTATATCCAAAATAGTTCTCTTTGATTGTTGGAAAATATTGAGTGGATGAGATAGATCCGGAGAAGATATTGAATTAAACAGTAGACTTTGAGGCGTGAGTGTCGCTTTCCAAAAAGAACTATTTACCTCCGCACAAAGTTGCTAAAAGGCTAAGACAAAGGTCCTTCTAGGATACAACGAAGCTTTTGAATTTCCTTTGATTAGCAAAATCGAGGAATTCCCTAGCTCTTACTCTAATTTTTAAAAATAAGATTGATTGTAATTGTATTTTTGAGCACCGTAGACCCTCTATTTATATACCCTCAATGGACACTATTTTGAATAGTCACAACCCTTTACATTTGATTTCCATTAGACATACTTAGAAAAATATGTCTCATGGAATCAAATGTATCCTTTAAATAAATCATCACTTTCTAATAAGTGCTCATGAATAATTATGAATTTGCAATCCACAATTTCTAACACAACATTGCTTGAAGCTAACCAAAAACTACAACACAAACATAACCATAAATTTGTCATAAAGTACAATAATTGAATACAAAAATTCCAACCGTCATTGCATTCACAACACTTCCATCTTTATGTGCATAGCTATAAATATAAATCTTAGCACGTGATGGTTTAACTCCATTGCCTTTTTCAGTCTACAAAAAGAAACATTTATTATTAACCATATAAATAAGAAAATATATGTAAGGTTTATATCAATTTAAGTGAGATGGAAACAAAAATACAAGTACCATAGACATGATGACCATAGAGAATGATTTTGTTCCAATGCAATGAGGCTCATCTTGTTGGAAAAAATTCGGTCTGAAAACGGTTTTCTTGCAAGGCGGAAAATTAAAATTTTAAAAATCGACCTGATTTTTTATATTTATAGCAATAAATCTTAGACCGAAATCGTACCTATGTTTTTAGATAAGAGGATCCTTGATGTTTTTCTACTTTCAACCAAACGATCTTCTCCGCTATTCTTGTATCACGAACTTCTTTGAATGTGGGCTCGAACCAATTAAATCAAAACACAGAATTAGAAAAAAAATTTCTTTTTAGGGTGAAAATGGAAACTCTTTATTTAAAATAAACCGGTAAAATTATTATTCTGGAAACATATATTTTAAAGTTGAAAATAAATTTTCTCTATTTTTCGGCAGAATAACAATCTCTCAAAAGTTGTGTTCATAGCTCTATCGATGCCATCTATTTATAGGATGAGAAGTTACAACCCTTGTAGTGTTGTAAAAGTTTGTTTCCACTAGAAAAATGATATCCTAGTTTAACTAGGATATTTGGGGCAGCAACCCTAGTTAATGATACTGGTGTTTTGTCATCCTATCTCATTACATGAAGGGTTTTAGGCCTCTCTCACATCGATTCCAATTACGAGTACTTCTTGGGTCTTTTTAACCAATTATTTTATAATATGATCCAACCCGATTCAGTTTTTCTATTTCCCAAAATAAACTTTAGTATCTATATATTAAATAATTTTCTCATCCCAAATTTACTCCAGTAAATTTTTTTACAATTTTACCCTTGGTAAAATTTTAACGATTTTATCCTCGATAAAATTTCGAGAAAATTCAGTCAATATGTCACAACTCAACATGTTCACTATGACCGAATGGTTTATTTTTATTTTCGGGCTTCAAAATAGTCTAAAAACATAAACTCATTCTTCTATCATTTTTTAAGTGATCCTATATAGGATTGCAAGTTTTCATTTTTCATTTCATTTTTGGAAACCTACATTCATTTCCAAATAATTCTATTTCTCTATTTCGAAGAAAGCCATAATTAATTCCTAAATGTTTCTCATTTCACTTTTTCTATTCATTCCATTCATTTCTATTCAAACACGCAATTCATTTCTGGTTTCAACAAACTAGCAAATGGACCAATTAGACATATGTGGTTGAGGCTCAAATGATTTATAATTAAGTTCTGGATTTTCTCCTATTAATTATAAACTCATTTAGTCATGAAGTCATTCCACTATAGTATCGTGATTGAGCTCTCGTCAACGACATACCATTACGAAAGTAACTACTCAATGCTCGTCCAATGACCTTGTCATAAGTGTGTTACCATTATAGGATATCTTTGATCTCATTGAGATAATATCCGTTCTCCCAATATGATTCTATTTTATTTCATGATAACTATTACATCTTCCTTCATGAAAATTCAATTTATATCAAATAGTGATCAAGTCATCCATCACAAAGACGGACGACCTGTGGCCACGTTTATTTTTCATCAACCATGCAATGCCAATGAGAGGATATCATTACCCATGTTTCGGGTTATGAATTCCATTTTTGTGAATGACGTTACATACTACAGAAGTCGTACACCCAACGTATCAGCTTCTGGTTTCTTATCTATTTGAAACTCAGGCTTTTACTTACATCAAAATGTACGAGTTACGCATACATATTCTACCATCCACTTAGGAATTAGGTATATCACACTACGAACGTCACAAGTGAATAAATCTATAAACGGATTCAGGATCTATTTCGCTTGGGTCTTTTCTGATATATTGTCAGTCCAGTCAATCAAATCTATGTCTCTATCTTCTGGGAGTCATCCGCTCCGATGCCCAAGACAAGACATCTCCCCAATTGCACTTGATAGACGACATATTAGTTTTTCAATCGGTTTGCTCATTTCCGATTAGACTAAGGACATGTTTAGGTTCACCTACTAATACAAGTTGTCTTTCTGTACTACGATTCAACCACGTAATACCGCTTGGTATTAGTTAAACATTTAGACAACCAATGAGCAACATTTGCTTTTATTTTTCTTTATGTGCAAAAACCATGTGATGACAATAATACAAAGTATATTAATTTAATTCATGTATAATTTTATTAATCAATTTATTTGAAAAAAATTACAAATGTACTTAGACGAAAATACTACATTCAAGGCACCGGATCCAACATATCTAGCTTTGAACGATTGGTTATGTTTTTCTCACTTTGGTCTTAAGAAAAATTTGTGGACAAAATTAAACTAATTTATCCATTCACATTATAAAGGTAAATTGAAATATAATTTCTAAATATATACCTTTCCTTTATCATTCGACCAATGTGAAACAATTAATTTAAATCGTTATTCATCGACTTGATGGTCAGAAACATTTACAGCCATTTCCATTGGTGATTTGAGTTCATTAAAATATTTCAATTTCAAATCATTCTTCAATTACCTTCACTTTATAGCCTTGTTCGTAATTATCTAAGCCTCAACTTCTTAAAGACATTTTTCATTAACGAGCTTATTATAATCATATTTGTGAAATATGAACTTGGACTACAATTTTGAAAAACATAATGTCAACTTTTTTTTTTTTTGGTACACTAAGAAAAACATAACAATTCCTAAAGATTCTTTGCATACCTCTATTGTTTTCCACATTTCTTCTTTCTTCAAATTCAACATATCACGTCAACTTACCTTCTAAGCTACAATGACAACAATCAAAGCATAAGAGACAAGAGGCAGCAACGACAATCGATGTGCTCCAACAATAGCGATATTCAGTTAATGTCGGAGGTTTGAGTGTTGTTGATCACTAAAAGAAGAGTCAAGATGTAATAGATATGAAAGCATTGATTTGGGAAAGTAAAATGGTGTTGAACAACAAAGAGGGATAAAAATTCATGTTATTGACACCTTAAATTGCCGAGACGGAGAGAATTTGGCAAATCTCCGAGTTTTCAACAACAGCAGGCCCATTGAAATTAAATCGTAACACACCATTTTTAATTCCTTTTAATTGATGGACTAGCCCCAATCCAATAATGAGAAAGCAACATTTCATTTCATTTTTCTTCTATTTTCTGCTTTATCTCTTTCAGAAATATTTTGCTATTAAAGTCGTTTCCATAGTACTGTTTTGAGATTTGGTTATTGGTTGTAAAATAGTGACAATAAACATGAATACATGTTCCTTTTAAGATTTTGTTCACTACTTAAAAATGCAATAAATACTTTGAAGATTTTTCTACTATTAAGATGAGAAATAATTTAATTCTCTTCAACATAAATAAAATAGTTTTTTTTTTCAAAATTTTTACTATATCGACAGTACAAATAAAATTGTTTGTATATACAATACCTATACTGAAAGATAAATTTGGTTTGTCAGTATAGACGATCTTATACCAACGGTAACAATGTGTTGGTATAAATTTACAAGATATTGAGGGATAAAGTAATTTGTTGGTATAAATATACTTGTACTCACAGAATTGTCACTAAAACAAGTTATATTATTCTAGGGTAATTTAGTTTTTTATTTAAAAAATCGAATAAAAATATGCATATTATAGGATTTAAACTCGAACTAATTGTATTAGTAAAATATTTAATTTACCATTCAGTTAAAGCTTTATTTTTATATTTTTATACCTTTCAATTTTTATTATGATCATTTTATTACCTCCATCAATTGTGAGTATGTATAT
>JABEZY010272110.1:0-17124 GCA_013467495.1 Gossypium gossypioides | reverse complement strand
AAATTAACAATAAAATAAGAGTTATACAATATTCAAACAATAACAATAAAATAGTAGCAACATAATAGTGAAATGGTAGCAAAACAATGAGAAAACAATAGAAAAAAATAGCAAAACAATGGAAAACAACAGTAAAGCAACAATTTTTTTTGCAAATTCGAGCTAGGCTCATGCAAAAAAAGACATTACCCGAGGCCCAATGCGTTTTGTAAACGGGCCTTATTTTTTTGTCCAAGCTAATTTTTCGGGCCTATATTTTTGTAAAAACCCTCCCACTTTTCGAGCAGGCCTTTGAGTAAAGCCGGGTGGCCCAGTCCATGGACAAGTGTAATTGCAAGCATGCAATGTTGAGTTGTAATACTTATAGTGTTACAATGGAACACCAGAGTATTCCAAGGATCAAACCCAAGGGATTGCCAAATTGGTAAATCTGTTTACCAAGTTAATTACAAGTTAAACAATTACTAATATAAAAGGAAAAAAATTAAATTGCTCAAATCGAAAAAAATATAGAAACCAATTGTATAATTTAACCTAAAATTTTCGTTTGAAATGATGATTTAACGTGCCATGTCAACTTACCATGACATTGTTAATCGAAATTAACGCTCAGTGACTAAAATGTTACAATACAATAATGTAAGTTATTAAAACATAACATTTTAAACATAAGTAATTAAAATATAACCTCATTATTTTGATAGTTTACCCAATTCTTTTTCTTGGTTTAATTAAAATGTATTTTTTTACTCGTATTTTGAATCAACCCATCAACTTGGTACAACCCCGGGATAAGCTTATTTGGCACTTCGATAAAAGGGGGAGTACATCGTTAAGTTGGCATATCGGCTTGTTTTCGACTCCCAACCAAGTTCGGCTAGCTTTAAGGTTAAGGGACCTTGGTTGCATTTGTGGAATGCTCGTTTTTCGCCTAAGGTTGTTGAGTTTTTGTGGCACTGTTTGTGGGGAGTTTTGCCCTCGCGGTGTCGACTTACCGAAAGAGACTCTGAGATTTTGGTTTTATGTCCACGCTGTTAAGAAGTTGAGGACTGTGACCACATTTTTCGAACCTGTTCCTTAGCCACCCAAGTATGGTCTCCTTTTGCAGTCACTGTTGATACCACGCTATTTGCACATTGGATTTTTGGGTTATTAGATTTTGCTGATAACAGCTTGCTGGAAAGAGTCGCGATGACTGCTTGGAGTTTGTGGTATTTTCGGAATTGTTATCTTTGGCGAGAGGAGGATGCGACTGTGACATCAATGGTGGCCTTCTTTTGCATGTTTTATCCACGATTGGGAAGCTTCACGAGTGATGTACCAACGATTGTTAGCCGTTGCTATGTCGTAGCCTAGTTCCGCTGCTATATGGAATCAGCCCTCGATTGGGGGGCTGTCGAAATATCTAATAGCAGCAGGTGGTGCAGCGATTGCCGAAGTAGTTGGGCATCTGCGAGGCCCTATCGTGGCTCAAAACTTCTGGTTTCGATAATATAGTCTACATTGAGGTGATTAATGCTTTAAAATTGAGTCAGTTAGCTTTGAGTTTGGTTTGAGAGTCGATGATTGTGGCTGGCTTGTGTCTTCTTTCCAACACATTTACTTTTATTGGATTCATTGGAGTGCTAATAGAGCTGCTCACCCTTAGCGTGTGAGGCTTTATTCTATGTAAACCATATAATTGAAGACTTTATTCCATCACACTTAAACTGAGCGCACTGTTACTACATTTTATAAACAGGAGTGCACCTGATAAAGAATGCGTCACTTGAAAGGGTGGAAGGCACTTTGATTGTTGATGGCTTTTCCTTCAGTCCTCTTCCCATGGAAGCTATTCTTCATATTTATAAGGTACAGTTCCTTGATGTGACGTGCTAGGGGGTAAATAAATAATATGCATAATGACACGTTATCCCCTTAGGCTTGACACGTATTTTTAGAGGTATCCTTGTCGAGATCCCGGGGTGTGAGAGGCGATGCCACGAGGTATTGAGCTATTGACAAAAGGTAACGGGACAAATGAGCTGGGAAGTGGCGAGCTGGAAGGTGGCGAGTTGGCGAGCTAGGAGGTGGTGAGCTGATGAGCTGGGAGCTAGAAGACAACAAGCTACGGAGTGGCCAGTTGGCGAGATGGGAGGTTGCAAAAAGGTGGTGAGTTGAAGCTAGAAGATAGTGAGCTTGAAGGTGGCTGTCTCATCTCTCCTTGATTGGGTCAAACTCTAGGATAGATCAAATCTCGGGTTGTATTGTGATATATTCTATAACAATTTGTACCTCCACATTTTTTAAGAAGAGTTATAAAGTAACTCTTCTGAGACGGATATGTTAGCGTGTAACTAGAAGCTTACCTCATAATTTTTAGCTTAGAACTTACTGTGTAAGTTTTGTTATCTAACAGTATGGTACAGGAGTTAAAAGACTATTGGGGGACCAATTTTGAGGAAACGAATCGTCTCAAAATTTTATTTCCTTAAAAGATTTTCTGCTTAGGCCTTGGATTGTCTTTCAAAATCGTGTTTCCTTGTTTTAGTTTATGTGTTTCCCTTCTTCTCTAGTTTTCGCGAGTATTGTCGGCGAGGATATCGTTCCCTATTAGGTAAATCACTTATCCTTCGACTATTCTTTTCTTGTTTTAAGTGTGCCTATTCACCATGGTTAGAGTTAGGATGAGTTTCGGTGGGAGGGGTGGCAACCATGGTGGTCATGGTAGTTGGGGTTGTGGGTTTGGGTTGGATGTTGAAGGCGACGGTCGTAAGAAGGGCTGCGAGGTTTGTACGCTTGTAGAGGCTACTACGTACTGATGTACGAAAACAAAAATAGAGATGGTTTGGTATCTTGTCATTTGGGGAATCAGGCTGTCGAACTTTGTATTTGATTTCGATGCTATCGAAGGTGAAAGGCGGTTAAGCGATACTGATGAAGGTTTATTGTTGCCTTTACACCTGTTGGAGGCTGGTTTCCATCTTTCCCTTCATCCTTTCTTTTGTACAGTTCTTCGTGAATATGAAATTGTACCAAGACAGCTTGCTGATTTTTCATTGTGGATACTGATCGCGTATTTCAACAGTTGTAAAATATATCACAACTCGGCTCAAGATCGAATCTATTATAGAATTGTGTAAAAGAGTTAGGCACAACACATATATGTTATAAAATATATCACAACCCAACCCAAAATCTGATCTTTCTTGGTGACTTGGAGTTTGACCTGATTAAGGAAAGACAACATTGCCACCTTTCAGCTCGCTAGTCACTCTACATTTCATTATATTCTAGCTCGCCACTCTCCATCTCGGTAGCTTGCTACTCGACAGTTCACTGTATTCTAGCTCCCAGCTTGCCACCTCCTAGCTCGCCACTTCCCAACTCACCGACTTGCTACCTCTCAACAACAGCTCGGCACCTCGCGGTATCGTCTCGCACACCGCAAGATCTCATTAGGGATATCTCTAAATATACTTGTCGAGCCTAAGGGGGTAACGTGTCATTATGCATGTCATCTATTTACCCCCTAACATATCACATTAGGGAACCGTACCTTATAAATATGAAGAGTAGCCTCCATGAGAAGGTAACCGAAGGAAAAGTTATTAAGAACTGGTGCGATGAGCGTGGATCCACTTTCGACCTCCAGATTAAACAAAAAGTCGACATGGCTCACCCAAACAAGAAATTCCTGAACCAGCCATCTTCAAAGCAAAACGAAAGAAATAATACCAAAAATAATTTGCAACAACTTGATCTTTTCCCTGGTTGGTTTACTAACTAGCTGAAAAACTTGGGTAACCCAAACTAGTAGGACACCCACTGGGTTTTCAACCTTAATTTCCCTTCAGACTGGGGAACTACTAATCCTTCCAACTAGGACACCTCCCAACAATAGCTTGTAAGCTTGCAGGAGTAGGTACGTGTTTTGAAAGAACAAATGTTATAGCAGAACATCAGGTACGAGCAACCACAACTTTTTCACCAAGAGCAACTTAGATAAAATAAATAGATGATGTGAAAGATGCAGTCAGACCATTCTGATCATCATAATAACAACATGCATTTACAAGAGGAGAGCTATGGAGTGCAAGAGGTAGACGTTTTACGTCGAGATGTCCAAGCATTACATTTTGATGTCTAGATATGGATTGGATCTTCTATTCTAACAATCCTTTAGCCCTAGAGATTGCAACTGTGGGTTTACCTCCAGAATTTAAAGTGCCAAAAGAGGTCTTCGAAGGAAAAAGGGACCCACGAGCACATCTAATACAGTACAACGATTACATAAATGTCTTGGGAGTTTTGGACGCCGTGAAGTGTAAGACTTTCTCCACGAATTTAAGGGGAAGTGCAAATATCTTTACCTCAGGGATGTGTTGGAAGCATCATGCAACTAGGGCAAATGTTTTTGGGAAGGTTTCGTGCCCATAGAATAATAATGAATACTCTGATGGGCCTAATGTTAGTCAAGTACAGGGAAGGAAAATGGTTATAAGGTTTGTGCAATTGTGCAGGCTACTATGTAATGATGTAATACTAAAGAAATAGATATGGTTCGGTATTTCACCGTTCAGGGAATCAGGCTGACGAACTTTATGTTTGATTTCGACTTTATCAAGGTGAAAGGCGGTTAAGGGATAATGAGGAGGGTTTCTTTTTCCCTTTACACCTGTTGGAGGCTGGTTTCCATCTTCCCCTTCATCTATTCTTTTGTAGAGTTCTTTGTGAAAATAGAATTGCACTAGGGCAACTTGCTGGTTTTTCGTGGTGGATGTTGATCGCTTATTTCATTGATTGTTGCATCTGGGAGGAGCCTCCGCTATTACGTGTTTTCCAAAATATTTACCAGCTAAAAGTTTCCAACTGGGGTAGCTCGTTAGGAATGGTGTGCTTCACTACTCGCAAGGGATGCAAATCAATCATTCAGAACTAGGCATCCAACCTCTGACTTAACCATTGCAAATACATTAGGATTAGTAAGAAGTATAGTGGTGATTTCGAATTCCCCATTAAGTGGTCACTTCTGAGTACAACTACTGTACACAATGCCAACCCATCGATTCTAAGATAGTCGCTGCCCAGTACGCGAGGTTAAGTAGAGGTCGCATTTTAAGAGCGAAAAATTTGTTGATTGTGAGGAATGTTTTTCGCTATTGCCTTCAAGGACTAAGCTCTAATAGGTTTCGGACAATTGCTATTAGGAATAGCGCGAACCTTAATGGTGTGCTGCCTATAGAGCTCGCGTAGCCCAATGGTGCCTCTGACGATCTAGGTTTAATTTTATTAGGAAAAAATGAGTCTAGAATTTTTTTTATATTCTTAGTATAAGTTGAGACCTTACAATTGGTCCTCCTTATCTACAAGTGATCAGAAAGGTTTTGCAAGCTCTCGTAACTTAAATATTGGTGTTGATTACAACCTTTTTGGTGATGTAAGCACTATTGGCATTTCGGAGGAATCTACTAGCTTATTTGGGAACTTAGACATATTATAGATATCGGGTCACTTGTGCAGAACTTGCAAGGTAGAAAAAAACCTATTGCCTCAACAGGCGAAGGTAGCGAAGGTGCAGAAAAGAAACAAAAAAATGGGGGGAAATTTCATCAGCTTGGAGGAAAACAATGACAAAGAGTTTAGGCAACAATTTTGAGGGAAGCTTGTCGCAATAAGGGAAAAGATAGCACAACACCCATAGGAGGCACTACAATATCCTTTGCTCCCTATGTTCTGCCAATAAGTCCTTTACGAGGACCACCGTTTACTCAGTCAAGTTTTGAGACAGTCCGCGATGCACAATGTGCTACTCTAGGAGGCTCGCTGAAACTTACATCCCCTGATGGTGAGGTAAACATTTTTTTTCTCTTCGCAGGACCATCTTAATGTGGGGAGGTATCCCTTTTCTCCTAATTCGATTGCAAAAATATGGGAGAAACATATTCCAAATGAGGTGAAGGGGAGCGGTATCCTTCTCCGTTCTCCATTTGTACTAGGAAACCCTATGTAAAAGAGTTTTTAATTTTTTAAATTATATAATATTTACGTAGGATTTAAAATTTAATATTAGGTACTTAATAAAATTTATAATTTCATACTGTAGTTTGAATGGATGCTACACGCTGATCTGAGAATTCAAGAATGCATCTCGGCCAAATTTTTCGCCAATCGTGATATCTGGCACGTCAAGGTGCCATTGATAGTTTTCGCAACGGTTGAGATGCACAAATCCAATCAAGTGATGCGGCAGTTCAGGTTTAGAGAAAGTATTTTGTCGTCACTCTAGGAGATTGAAGAATTGCACAAGGTCGAGTTGTGGGGAGAACTGATGAAGATTGGGCGAAATTTCGCGCCAAATATATCTACATTTAGGAGCATAGGTACGATTTCATACTTATGCACGAACCAATTCTTACACCGGATTTGGCAACCTCTCCAGATCACATGACATGGTTTAGACATCACAGTAAGTCATATTTACCATTGGAGGAGGAAAGGAGTAGGCAACGTCGTCGTAGGAGGCCAAGACGACCCCACATGAATCCTAGGTCAGGAGTACATGCTTTGATGGAGTCATCATCAACTCCAACCCAACACGAGGCACCGATGGGTGCACCACCTCCATGTTAGTATGGTTCATATTATTCTGGTGCTTTCACAAACCCTATTTTTTTTACACAAGCACCACATTATGCACCGTCATACCTTGCATAGACAGCTTCTCCAAGTGTATTTTTTGCACCAACTCCATCCCTAGCACTATATGGAGTTCCAATGTCAACAAAAACACTGATGTATCCACCATCTCTAACAATTCCAACATTTTATCTGTAACCGGGTTATGCGACATCATACACTTATTCGTCGATAGTGTTACAAACACACCAACATAATTGTTTTACCAAGGTGGCTTATCTTCGCAACCACCTGTTATTAATAGACAATATATGATGGCAACCTAGGACGACATGACACTCAAACACGGCGGAATGACATGAAGATGAAGATGAAGATGGAGCTCGAGGTGAAGATGAAGATGAATAAGACAAGGAACTAGAACCTCAAATACGAAGAAACCATACTCATAACTAACACCCACCGGGTTGTGGCACACATTCGGCCCGAAGACACCGATGATTGTTTTTTTAATTTTTATTATGTAAATCATTATTTAGTTTGTTAACTTTTAATTTGTATTGTATTAAATTTTTTCCATCCACAATATACTTATTCCAATTATGTAAAAAAAGTTCTTCTATTGTATTTTACATCGATAGTATACTTATTTACAATGTAACACTTTATACCCGATCCAACTGACGGGTCCAATTACAAAATGTCCTGCCATATCTGAAACAAATTATGAACAATTTACAACTGAATTGTACGCCTAACATGCCTAAAACAACCAAATATACCTTTTTTAATCATATTTAACTTAGTCCACATATCGTCAGTAAAATCTTAACATGTTTAAGTAGCTTACCTGCTAAACGAAAATACAATTATCAATTTCTAGTTTAAAAATCTTAACAGGTGGACTTATGAAAAATTAATAATAATAGCTTTAATATTTTGAATCGATTTCTTTACGTTGTAAATAAAATACTACGGTTCATACTTAGTTACAAAAAATTCTGACCCTGAAGCTCCGCCTCCAGGTCACCCCACTATATGCATGTTACAGTTAAGAACACAAGTTCACCTCAGCTCGATTGAATTTTGGCTTGATCTCTCTTCAGCTCCTTATATAAACCATTATAACTGGAAAACATAACAAAAACTATATAACATACCGTTTATGAATTTATAAGTTAGAACTTCATCGGTCTGATCTCTTGTTTGATATCACTTGAACAGGTATAGTTCGCACATCTTCTTGGCGTACTCTTTTCATCCCTTGTGTTGGCTCAACTTCAAAATTTATACGCTTTCTGCATTGTCATAATCCTCCATTTCTATCACTTGTGCTATAG
The DNA here is from genome assembly GCA_013467495.1 of Gossypium gossypioides. Taxonomy (NCBI): domain Eukaryota; kingdom Viridiplantae; phylum Streptophyta; class Magnoliopsida; order Malvales; family Malvaceae; genus Gossypium; species Gossypium gossypioides. Next base: position 9,166 of record JABEZY010272110.1, on the reverse strand, counting down.
GCTACAATACGGAAGAATTTTGCTTACCCATTTACAATGATTTCATACAAAACGGATTATTACCTATTTTCCAATAGAACATATGCGAATTACCTTAGCAATTATTATCATTACGGATTAACATACGATGGATTGATTCCAGAAAACTCATGCTTCGAGATTCACACTTGGAGAATTTTTACATGTAGATTTATGCATAAAATTTTATATACGCGGACTCAAGCTTGGCGAATACATACTTGTAGACCATACTTGCGAACCTTTATATGCGGAATCATAATCACAAATTCATATATGTGGATTCATACTAGTGTACTCATTCTTAAACGAGAGTCATTGTTAGACTCTTGTTTGGCAAATAGTTACTGCCAAACTCTTGTTTGGTGGATTGTCAATGCCAGACTCTTGTTTGGTGGATTGTCAATGCCAAACTCTTGTTTTGTGGACTCCTACATGTAAGAAGATCCTTGTGGTTTTGGCTTGAGAAAAATAATTATACAAACTATCGTAGCTTGAACATAAAGACAAGCCCATTCGATCTCTTGCTTGAATAATAGTCCATACTGACTCTTGCGAAAAATAATCTCTTTGAACTCTTAAAACTTGAGATATGAATATAAGATCATCGGACCGCCATAGCTTGAATCATAAAAATAAATCCAGTGTACTGTCATACATACAGATTCATATAGAAGATTCATGGATGCGAACTCATATATGGCGGACTCATACATGCGGATTTATAGATGAATATTTACATATAGATGCGACCTCATACACGCGAACTATTCCGCGGACTTCGCATGGTGGAATTCTACGTATAACTTTGTCATGAAGCTTAGAGAACAATTCTTGCGGCCTATCGTAACTTGAATAATGAGATAAGTCCAATGGACCGTCTTGTCTTACGTGTGCCCATGGCCATGAAGCTTGCTTACATACATGAGGCTTTAAGTCTTAGACTCTGCAGAGTCTTATATTTGACAGAGCCCACGTAGGTTTATCATATAAATGTGTGAATATATCTCCATACAAGCCATCCGAGCCTCCGTAAAGCCAAAACATGTGGCACAGTGCACAACATGACATTTCTTTATCTTTCATCCGCCATTATATCCCTCTGTACCCCATATACCTTTCATTTTCATGATTAACATATAACAAGCATTCAACTAAACGTACTGTTAATAACACAACACATATCATACCAAATATATCACCTATTGAACCATTTCAATGATAACCTCTCCGGTAATTACTTTACCATGAATTAAAACAACAAATTTATATATACAACCAGACATGCATATGTAGGTCAACAGTTTGTATGCTTCAATAGTACAAAAAAATCTACAACAACACGGTATTGATATACATAAAATAAACACTAAGGATTTGAGTTCAGAAACTCACCAGCAAAATACCTGAAAGCTGATATCGACTACATATGCTTAATTTTTTCCCTTATCGCTTGAGCCTCCTCTTTCTCAGTTAGCAAAGCATAATAACCATAATAGAATCAAAATGAAAGCATACATATGTAAAAAAACCATGATTCATTTGCATGTACAGAAACTTTAAAGGTTAATTATAACCTTAATCATCATAGTACAAATTCAATGAATTAAACTGAAATCCTCAATTTTTATTCTCTTTTCTTCAATCAAAAGATACATAAGAGTTAGAAAGATGACTAGTTTACTAAATTCTCAATTTTATAAGCTAATACATTAATTTCTCCCCAAACAAACCGTTCATTATTTTTCTCTCTCACAAAACAAACCAGAGAAGAATATAGAAAAATAAAATGAATACAGAAATGAGAGAGTGATCCCAGGAGAATGAAGCCTATCTCTTATATAACATCCCCACACTCATTCACCAAAACCAATTCACCAGCATCAAAATTAATGTTCCTCATCATAATATTTCCCACTAAAGAAAATACCCAGTTCTAAGGTAACCAGACTAATAGTTGAAATGTAAACAATTACCAAATCAGTGTTGAAATTTTTGGAGGGAAAGATTTATTTGTGTTTGCGTTTAAGGGAGACAGTGTAATAGTTTTAAGGCGTGTTTGAGTTCACAGTGATGCGGTGGCGCTTGAAGAGCTACACATTTCATCTATCGTGTAGGGATAGAACTATCATCTTAGAAGCTCATCGTATTACAACTTGGGCTCCCAGTTTACGGTGGTTATACAATCATGGGTTCAAGTATAATTAGAGCTCCCAACTGACGGAAGTTATGCAGTCATGGGTTGAAGTATAACTCGAGCCCCCAGTTGACGATGGTTATGTAGTCACGGGTTCACGTTACATACCACCGAAAGTGGATGTTTATAAACCCTATACATAAGTTTGAGATCATAATCATATGGAAAAATAAATGTGTTTTCCAATATAATCAACTTATTCTTTTTCTCCATCTCCACCAAAGGTATTATATTTAACCTAATTGTTCATAACATGTAACAGAGTTGGGGGCAAGAGGACTTTTAGGAGGAGGTGTCACACCCCAAAATTGGGCCTAGAAGTTTCAAGGATAATTTTGAAATAATAGCTCAAAATGTGTTCGAAAATTTGAAGCATGGTAAATCAAAAATGTATTCGTCTTTGACTTTTTAAAAACTAAATCAATTTGTGAAAATAGTGTGAAAAGACTTTTAATTTTAAAAATATTATCATTTTTTTAAAGTGTTTAATTTAAGAGTAGCTTTAAAGCAATTATATCAAGTTTTAAAATCAGACCATTTATCCCCCTTTCACCCTACTTTTGACGTGAAAAAAGAAGAAGAGCACCCATCTCCCTTTTTCTATGTGTCGTCCATTAGAGAGAAAACCCCCTAAACTTCATCCTTCAATTTTTGGTCTTCTTTACTCCAACCTCTTGTTTTCTACCATCTTCTTAGCATTAAAACCTCCCTAGAATTTCAAGAAAAGTATAAAAAAACACCATTAATTTTACCATTGTTCAACTTGTGGATTTTCTAAATTTTCAATTAAATGCTCGTTTTTCTTTCAACGAAGGTATTTTTTTGTTTTCCTAATATTTTTTATAAACTCTAGCTATTTTAATCGAGTTTTTATCCATTTAACTAAAGGTTTTGTGTAAATGCCGAAATTTGGGGCGTTAATAGTGAAATTTAGGATTTTGAATGAAACTGATGTTTCAAAGTGTTTTTCAACTTGTTTTGATATGATTAGAAGGTTTCTAAACTCTCTTTAAAGTTTCGTTGAAAGATTTTAAGTTTTTGTTAAGTTTTCATGAAAATTGGCTATTGTACATCGAAATTTTGGAACCAAGTTTCTGTGTAGTTTGAAAGTTAAGAATCATTCTTAGGTATGTAATTAGATTATTGGAATCAATTTTTTATGATGGGAACGAGTAAGAGTTGAGATGTTTGCATTTCGGCTAAACTAGTTGAAATTTTAGTTTTAAGAGGATTTAGCATGCATTTTTTGTTACTTTAGGTGAGTTTGTGGTTGACTATTAATTATGTTTGTTGTGTGGTTAATTTTGTTAAAGAGTCAGAACCATTGGAGCCTTCGACGAGCAAGGCAAAAGGAAAGGAAAAGTTAATTAGGCTTGCAAATGGTGAGTGTTTGGAATCGTTGCTAGTAAACACAATTCATAGTGTTAGTTGAAAGCTTAGGAGTAGCCTAAACCCCTACTCTAAGTTTCGAGTGTAAGCTTTCTTATACCCTTCGTTTAATTTTCAAAATAAGTGATTATGTAATGTTAATTGAGTACTAAGTTGTGAAAATGTGACATGTAATATATGCTTGTGATGGCTATTGTGAATGTGTTAATTGTGGGTATGCTATACATGCCGAATGATAGTGATGATAATGTGAATATGCAATGAAAGTGTGCAAAAAGGTTAGGTAAAAATGTGTGTATAATTGTGAATATTTTGGCCTTGTGATCTCTGAGACCGTTGGATATAGTTGGCATGCCATAGGATTATGTGAGTACTCACCATTGTGTTGTGTTTTTTGGGGGTATTAAAGCCTAGGGCAATTTTGGAGAGATAAGGGAATGTGAGCTTAGCTCCACTCACCAGGATATGTTGGTGTGTTAGAGAGTGTGAACTAAATGCTACGCTTTTGGGATATGTTCGACTCATCAATTCAATGGTGTGTTGGAGATCCAATGTGTGGTGGTAAAGCCCACTTTTATGTTTCATAGCTCAAGTTCCAATTTATCATTAAATGTGATATTATAAAATGTGATGTACGCTTGAATATGTGATGGAAAAGCTAGATGAGTTGATTGATATTGCATGAGCATTTTAGTAAATCATTATAGTAAATTATGTAAGAAATTGTCCTTTGGTCGTTTTCTTTTAATGCATGACATCATGTTTATTTAGTGGTTTTCTAATCATTCACTGAGCTTGTTTAAGCTCACCCACTCTTTTTAAACCTTGCAGACAGTTAGCGTTGCAGTGTGAGCGGTGTGGAATTCTAAGGAAGTGATCCAAGTTAGGCTTTAGTTTTTGAATAGGTGAAACTCATATTATTCTTTGAACCGTGGGAATAAGGCAATGTGGTAGACATTTTTGGTTGATTATTATTATGTCTTAAATGGTTGATATGATTTTAAACTCTCAGGAATTGATGAATGTTTGATATTATGTTATTGGTTTGTCTTGGCTTAAATTATTGATATTCCTATTAATTGAAAATATGGACATTTTGATGTTGAATACTGAATTTATGGATGCATGTGAAGTGATATGTGATTGAACATGTTAAATGCCTTGTTTTGTTGTATTTTTTTGTTGTTTTATACAAAGATACCGATAATCGAGGCCTAAGTATCGATACCTCCATGTTGAAACGAATGTGTAGGAAGTTAGTAGCTTAATTTGGTATCGATACCCTTCTTCGAGTATCGATACTTGGGGTGAAAATATAGATTCTTCTTGAATTGTATCAATAATTTGTTGGGTTTAAAATTTTACAGAGAAACAGTATGCTAAAAAGGTACTGATTTTCTAAACGATATCGATACCCTTTATAAAAAATATCGATACCATCGAGTGTGTCTCAATACCTACGTGATTTGTTTGGCAAATTTCGTTAAGTTGTCTTTAAGCATGCTTCTAACTCATAATATGGTCGTTTAATGTATGTTTAGTAATTTTAACATCGCCTAGGGTATTTTAGACTTAAAACTCTTATAATTGTTTAAATTTGATAATGTTCGTATGCCAATGAGAGTGGTGTAAAGTGTGATGATGTGACATTGGTGTAACATCCTGTTACTCGAGATCGACGATTGAGTTGGGTATAGGGTGTTACATGAGGAGTGATTGTTACGACGGAAACTCGAGGCGGCAGTGATTTCTTTGATTAAAGAACACATTAATAACTACAACTACTACTTTCCTGACTCAAGTTTCATCTTTTTCTCTATCGTCACAGTTACTCCCGTCTTGAAAGCCCTCTTGTGATACGAGTCTTAAGGCCCAATTTCATGCTCATGGATGTGATGGGCTTACACTACCCCAAGGCCTAATAACAAGGTCAAAGGTCAAGCAAATTAAACCAATATTTGATCAAATACAATATGTGATAATGAATCTTTTCAAGGAGAGGGGGGAATGATACATGCATGGATGAGTGAAATTTATTAAAGTCAATTCGACCAAGCTGCTAATTTTCAAGCTGAAAAGATTAGTCAACTTGTGATGAATTTTTGGATGGGATCCAAGGATATATGGGCTTAAAAGTCTGCATAAAGTTTGAAGAGCTATCTCTTGTCTTTGAAACTCATTCTAAATCACTTAATTTTGAGTTCGGGAGCTCAATTTATGATTGTATTCGTGAAGACTGCGTGAGTAAAATTTTTGGATGGGATTATTACGAAAATTAAGAGTTTTGAGTTTTTTATTCGAGTTTAAATCATATTGGGTTCGACATTCAGGCTTAATTTTTATTATATATGAGCTCAATATTGTATTTATTAAGTTTTATTTTATTATTTATTTATTCTAAATTTTGGATAATTTTTAAGTATTTTAATTTATTTAGGAGTTTTATGTCAACAAGAAAATTTAGTTTTAAACTACTTATTGTCTAGATTAACTAGAATTTCAGTATACATTAGAATTTTATTTAGATGTACTTAGCTATCCTATATAAAAGCATCTTCCTTTTACACAATCGATCAATTCATTCATTATTCACTTTGAGTTAATAAAATTCTCTTTGAGTTTTCTATTTAAGAATTTCTCTTGAGTTTTCTTTTAGAAGAGTTTTAACAATCCTTTCAGACTGTGGGGATCACCTTCAAGCTTTTTCTTGCCAAGTTTTCTTTCTTTAATGGGAAATTAGAGCCTTTTGAAGGGGGTTGTGGATTCACCGGGTTTCCAAGGCTCCTTAGGATTTCTACACGCCATCTTAATATTTTCCATCTATCTGCTTTATTTTCTTATTTATTCTATTTTGTTCCTATTTAATTATTCAAATATTTGATTTATTTAATTTTTTTCTATCTTAGTTATCTATTTTAATTGCGTTCTTTTAATTTTTAAATTCTTAGAAATAACTTGGATTTGTTTGTGTTTTAGGTTGTGTAAACTTTCTTTTCGATCATTTAGAGACCTAAGTCAAATCCACGACTTGGACAAACTTACGATCCTGTTCTACACTCATCCATATCATCTTGCCCCTAACTCTATCATAGATTTTAGATAATGAGGTTAAAGATATTGCTTTGGTGGAGATGAAAAAGAATAAGTTGATTATATTGGAAAGCCCCTTTGTTTTTCCCTATGATTATACTCTCAAACTTATGTATGGGGTTTATAAAGCATCCTCTTTCGGTATCACAAAACTTGAAGCCGTGATTGCAACCACCGTCAACTTGGAGCCCTAGTTATACTTCAATCCATGACTGTATAACCACCGTGAATTGGGAGCCTTAGTTGCAAGGCAATGAGATTCTATGGTGATGGTTCCATCCCCACATCGCAGATTAAATATGTGGGTCTCCTAGTGTCATCGCATCATCGTGAACTCAAACATACCTTAAAATTATTACAATGTCTACTTCAAACACAAACACAAATAAATATTTCTCTCCAAATTTTTAACACCCAACAAAAAAAATATTTTAGAAACAAAAAAATCATTGTTTGGATGATGCCAAAATGGTATATTGGTTAGGCACTATTAGGATGCTTTTGTTATATGTTTTGGTTATGACATTAAGTGTTTGAACAAGATTTTTAAGTTCATAAGGTGCATATTTTTGGATGTCGTGAATGGTAAGTTTGAACTAAACATATTTAAGGTATGTTTTGGGTCACACAGTTGGCTACACAACCGTGTGTCATGCATGGGTTAATGAAACGGTCGTGTGCCATTGGTATTTAGGAAGCATGAAAATAGCATGGTTTCAGATTGACATTGTGTCACTGTTGGGAAATGTGCCCATATTGTAGTAAATATGTAATTGTTTTCTATGTATTTGAATGATGAATAAATAAATTTCACATTTCATATTATGTCTTTTGTATTTATGTCTTTCATATTTTGCATGCATAGTGAAATTGTGATAAACAAATATTAACTCATTGATTGTCTAAGTTCAAACTGATGATAAGTAGGATTGTAAGAATGTTTACATCGCAAGAAAGACAACTTACTTCAGTAGATAATCTAAACGAGTCTGTAATTCTGTTAAATAATCAAAGTAAGCATTTGATTCAAATACTGAAAAATATTATTATATTGTCTAAACATTTGATTCAAATACTAAAAAAGATTATTATGTTGTCTACAATTCCAATTGAAAAGATGACAATTCTTGGCTATCAGAGCAGTTGACTTCACGGGTAGGCACATAGATATATTCATTGGTAGAATGATACATTGGATTGGACCCAAGATGAATTAATTCTGAATTCGTTTGTGAATTAATTCACTTAGACATTCATGGTGTGCTTTTTCTAAATCCTGAGTTAGTCACTAACCATGCGTATGTAACTCATGTGCTTTGATATAAATGGAGGCTTATGCTCTAAATATGATCGAGTCGATAGCCGGTATTTGGGTACATGACTTGTGTATGGCATGGCTTTACTAGCAACACTGAAATTCGTAGCTCAATTAAAGAATTAACAATATCCACTCATTGGCATTGTGTGGATTGATAAATATGGAATGTGGCTATGGGTTGCTTGTTCTCGAATGAATAATTTATCACAGTTATTTGTTGGTAGTGATCATATTAATCATTAAGAAGACACAATTGTGACAATGAAATAAAATATGATTGTATTGAGTTAACAAATTTAACTCAAATGAATCAAGAATATCATATAAGGGTAATACACACACGACGAGATCATTGGACGAAGCAGTTAGATGAATTACTTTCGTAAAGAGTATAAAATAAGGAGTTTTCAATCATGGTACTTCTTGTGAACTGACTCCATGATTAAGTAATTGTGAATTATCTAAATGATTCTTCTGGATATAATTGTAATTACTAGAGCCTAATTGTATATATGTTCGATTGGTTCCTCCGCTAGCTCAACAAAAGCTCGATCTGACTGCATTTGAATTAGAAGTAAATTCTACGACTTTAGAAATAATTTAATTGAGTTAATTTATTCGATGTGGAATTAAATTGGGCGATCGTAAGAATTGTTCAACTAGAGAATTTATTAAAGAATTTTCTTAAAAATTAATTTGGAAAATATAAGTGATTTTTAGGAAAATCAATTTTGATCAAGTAAAATTAAGTTAATCAAATTAATTAAAATTAATATGATATTTTTAGATTTTAATTTTCAAGTCAAACAATTGACTCAATGGGTAATTGAACTTGAAAAATTGGACTTGAGATCGTAAATTGGGCCTGAGAACCCAAAACTAAGACCAAGACCCAAAAATTGGTTGAATCGGGTTTGATATGTGAAACTAGGCCGATGGTCCAACCACCGGTTGGGTCGTACTAGCCCGGATCGAACCGGTAAAAACCGAACTAGCTCGGGTTGCCAGCTGCTGCGACGATGGTATTCAGGTGGCCAAAAAATAGTCGGCGGTGGTGGGTCTTCGGTGGTTGAGTAGTAAAAGAATTACACTCCTATTAGAACTTTACTAGAGAATTTATAATATTATTTTAATATATTTAATATTAAATTTAA
>JABEZY010272099.1:0-12153 GCA_013467495.1 Gossypium gossypioides | reverse complement strand
TTTCAAAAGCAAATTTTCATGCCTCAAACTAGTAAGACAAGTAAAGTAACGCCTCGAGCTCGACTCCGGAAACGGTCTCAGGTAAGGGGTGTTACATTAAAAGTATCACAAAGTTGAAATCATTTCAAATGTTGATTCAGATCCTCTGTCATCGTGCACCTAAATTGCAGATTATTTTAGATCATCTGAATAATTTTTGGCCTTGTAATACTTTCCTTGACCATTTCTAGACTTGGTAGTGCGTAGTCTTTTAAGGCTTTCTCATTACGAGCCATGTGCACATTTACAGGTAGTTATAGTGGTGTTGGTGGGATCCCTAAGGTGTTATCGTCAGTGTCGCCAAACAATGGATTCTCGCATGGCACGTTACCTACAGCAGGTGGTGGTGGATCTTGCATCTATTGCTGCTGCTGTTGCTGTCGGTGATTTCTTCAGATTATTCTCTCTAGATCTGTGACTGCTACAATATGTGTGTCTCTACTACAAGCCATATACTAAATCCAGAGAGAGAAGATTATTAGCAATAGTTAAAGAAAATAAAATTGTATCTATAACCTAAAAATTTTCTATTTATTCTTTCTAAGTGCAAAAATTAAAATCAAACTAGTGACGTTGCCTCCCTGGCAATGGCACCAACAACTTGATCGCCTCCAGATGTACTAACGTCCAAAGTGTGAATATTGCAGTAAAAGATATATAAATGAGGCAATATTAGCAAGTATACGGGTCCAGTTTTAATACAGTTACAACGGTGAAAGTGAGTACTTTGAGGGTTGTACCCAAGGGAGGTGAGTGCTAGATCAATTTTAACCTAAACACTGAAAGATCTAATTAGTACTTTAGTTTATTTATAGTACGAAGGTAAAATAAAAAAGGAGTTTTAGGGTTTTTATAATAATAAAAAAATAAAACAACATAAAGAACAAAAATTCTAGAGATTAAAGAATATAAATAATCGAATCTGATTATGGGTGATTTGCTCGCTTCAATAATCCCCATCAACTATCATTTCGGGTTCCTCGTCAATCAACTAGTCGCTATCCCAACAGGATCTTCCAGTCTTCTACTTAAATAATGACTCGATAAGTATTACTTATCTTCTGACCTTACAGTCTAGATTGGTTTGGGGTGAAGGTGTTCACAGATGAGCTATACCAATTTTGGGTTAATTCCCACCTTGATGACTTCCTAAGGTTATCAGGCCTAGGTTTTCTTTACATTATTCCTTTCCCATACATCTAATCCATTGAGTATCCCTACAAAATAGTTAACAGATCATACCTCCACTCGTTAATCCCCGTAGAGGGATTAATTCCTCATGGCCTCCATAAATAATATAAAATCAATATAAAGAGGAAACATGCTAAATAAATTGATAATATAGAGTTTATGAAAGATTCTGATTGTTGATTGTCTGTACAATATAAATCTCTCAAAATAGAACAAGAACGAATGAAAATAAATCTAACCTAAGAAAAGACAAAACTAAACTAAAATTAAAAGACTAATTCTTAGCTAAGTGAATTTTTTCCATAACATGTGACAAAGGATCCTATTTATAGATTTTATGTGGTCGTCGTCCTTAACCCTAGGTTAGCTGACGTTCTCGAGCTTTATGTTTGATTGTGCGGACCAAAATGCCCCATATCTCATGTTTAATTCCCGTCCAGAGTCGATGTCGCGACACATTAGGTCCTGTGTCAGGACATAATAGTCAGTGTACTCCTCTTGGGATATCTTTAGGGGTATGTCGCGACACCCTTAGTCTGTGTCGTGACATCGAATGTGGTTTCATGATTTCTCCATTCTGCTCCCTATGTTACGACATTAAGTATTCCATGATGTGACATAGCAACTAGTATCGGTTTATTACGCCTTCTAATGGTCTCCTGCACACTTACAAAGGTCATTAGCTCACCCTTAGGCCTCATTCGGCCCCTAAGGTTAATAAAAGACTCAATTTGCACATTTTATTAACTTAACGAAAACTTACGAAAACATAATTAATACCTAATGAAAATGCTTGCTTTCAAGCTTCTAAAGTGCAGAAATTAGTTTAATCTACTACACCGAATTACAACAGATCAGAATTACACATGCTCTTAACGTTTCTAATGCCAATACATTCCGAGCTATTTTATTATCTAGCATTTTACAGAAAAAATAGATATGCATAGGGCAATGGATCCATCAAAGTATGAAGCATTGTGTCAGTGGCTAGAAGGTTGGGATTTTATTTCCCCATCTCGTGACGACACTTTGCAAAAGCACAGAGGTTCCTATGGAAAAGAATGAACAGTGCATGCGCTCAACAAATAGCTTAATTAGGATTTTATGTACACTATTTGTGTAGAACTCCACTGAAAACAGATTATAGATTTGAACAAGAGGAGAAAAGTGAAGATGGACGTCATTTCTTTGTTTAAAAGAAATGTAAAAATGACATGTCGAAGAGAAATAGGCGAGAGCAGTGAATCAAAAAAAGATGAGATGATACAATAGATGCAAGAAACGGGCCCAGTTCTTTAAGAATTTGCACAAAGAAACAACATGAGAGTTCCAAATTATCTGTCGGACATGTTTGGCCCAACGCAAACCTAGCAGGAAGAGAAAGAGCAGGAAAATGAAGAGGAAGAAAATAAAGAGGCAGAAGAAGAGGTGATAGCCTATGAAGAGGAGGAAGAAGATTGAACTGACTGTTTAATTTTAACACTATAATAGTTTTGGGATAATTTTTATTTGTTACTTTTAGGAGTAGGATTAACAGTAAATTGTTATTTTTCTATCCTTCTTTTTTAAGTTTTCTATGTAGAAACATCACACGAAAGAAACATAATAATTCAGAGCTTTCAACGACAAATTGAAAGGAGCACCCACCAAGAGATTACAAAACTACCACGATCAATTGAGTAACTTCTTTCCTTATCTTTTTCAGGGATACACATTAAAGACAATATTATCTAAAGTGTGGGGGTAACATAGAAAATTTTGTTCTAATTTTTATTCTTCTCTTTTAATTTTTATTGTCGATTGTGTTCTTGAACTTGTAGAAAAACAAGTGATTGGTTAGGAGCATGTATATAGGTTGATTATGTTTATGGTAAATTTTGCATGATAGTAGATGATGTTAAATTTTTTATTATTCGACTACTAAGTTCTATATATTACACTATAAATAAGCATTAAGCAATGGAATGTACCAAATGATATAGAGACTATAGGGAAACGACCATGCAAGTATGTATGATAGATGGTTGAATTTGTGATTGTTTGATTGAGTAAATTTGTAAATATTGAAATACTTAGGGATGATCTAAGCCATTGTTTGGTATACACCTAGAGCAAAAAAGCTAACCTTATTTATTCATCCTTAGTACTTATTTTTGAGCCAGAAAACACTTCTTGATGAACCTTCAAACAAAAACCCGAGCCAAAATATCAATTTTTTACTTACCTTTTTTCTTTGGTCCTGACTGCATGATTATAGACGTCTGGCCATATGTATTGAGGGTTAAGTAGATACATCAAGGTAAATTTTTTTTAAAATAGAGTGAAATAGGAAGAAATAGTGTGATATAGTAATTATAGGTTAGCTAATATGTGCAAAACAAAAAATAAAAAGAAAAAAGAAAATCAAACGAGTAGAAAAAGTACTTGAAAAGTAAAAGCATTTGTGAGTGAGATGTATTTAAAAAGGAAAAAAGGTGACAAAGTCACAAAATAGAAAATCTCGTTCATTAGTGCACAAAAACTCTTGAGCTAGTCATAGCTGCTATACTATGTTGTGACTTTCTATATGGAGAAATAAAGGAGGTAAGAGAAGGAGAAATAAGGCGTTGAGCGAGTAAGGGACACTGAGGGGGGAATAGGGAACAACACGATATGCCAAACTATTTTTGTGCTTGAAACTATTTTGATGCTTATTGTTCTTGAATTCCATACTTATCCTAAGCCTCAAAACATTACAAGTCGAGAAGTTCTATGTGATCTAGGTAGACTTATTTATGAATTGACATCATATTAAACAATTGCATTTTTGACTATTTGCATCCTGCTAGGATACCTGTATGATTTATTGATGGAGTCATATGTTTGAAAACCTTAATGTTTGTATACCTCATAATATAGTAAACTTAGGTGTTTGATATCAAAAGTGGTAAGTCAGCTATATATCATGTCAAAACTATGTGTAAATATGAAATGTCTAGTTATGTACTCTGAAACCAATGTTTGTACTATACTTGCTCAAGGTTCATCTTTTAATTTGTTGTTTTTGTTGCTTTGCTTGAGGACAAGCAATAACTTAAGTGTGGGGGAGTTTGATATGTGTAATATGATATAGCAAATTAAACTAGTTTTCGCACTTGAGGAGCTTGAATACAAGCATACTTATTATGTTTTACTTAAGTTTCATACTTTATTTTAATTTCAATAGAAAATGTATTTTGAGTCTTTTATTGACCTTAGGGGGCGAATGAGGCCTAAAGGCTAACTAATGTACTTAGTGAGTGTGCAGAAAACCATTTAAGGGCATATAAACTCAATACTGACCATTATATTGTAGCACGGGAAGTTCGACGTCGCAACATAGGGAACAAAATGAAAGAATCTTGAGACTGCCTTCGATGTCACGACACAACCATGAGATGTCGCGACACACCTTTGAAGCTACCCTGACCCTAAGCATACCACCTTCGATGCCGCGACATAGGCACTAGGGTGTCGCGACATCAATCTTGTAGGGGAAATACTTACAAGCCAAGGGTGTTTTGCTACGCACAATCAAAATTTAAACACGATAGCATTAGTTGACCTAAGATTGAGAACGATAGGAACCCCAACTCTATAAATAGGCTCTAAAACACTTGTTAACTGACAAATTTTTATATTCTTAAGTTTTTTTTGTAATTTTAGTTTTAGTTTTTCCTTTCTTTTAGGTCTTATGTTTATTTCAGTTCTTTGTATTCGTCTTATTTGTAGAAGCTACTTTGTAGACTCGGAACAAACCTTGTAGATTTTGCACTTACAATCAATCAAAAATAATTCAGAATTCTCTAAACCTTTCTCTTGATTTATTTTTTTTCTGCATATCTTATTTGTCAATATTATTTTTTTCATGAGATCCACAAGGAACTAATCCTCTTATGGGGGATTAGCGAGTGGAGGTGTGATTAATTGATTACTATGTAGGGTTTTCTTAACGGATCAGCTGTTTGGAATAGGAAAAACTTAAACCCTAGGCTTGATGACCCTAGGAAGTCATTTAGGTGGGAATTAACCCAAAACTGGTATGGCCTATCCATGAAAATCTTATCCTTAAACTGGTCTAGACTGTGAGGTCAAGAGATAAGTAGTTCTTATCGACTCATTAGTTTAGTGGAAGATCGAAAGATCCTGCTAGGTTAATGACTAGTTGATTGAATAGAAACCTGAAATAGGAATTAGTTATAACCACCAAAGCAAGCTAATAACCCATAGCTAGATTTAATACACTTTACAAATTAGTTTTCCAAATTTTCTTTATTTATGCTATTTTAGTTATTAAATTACAAAAAACCCAAAAATTTCTCATTTATAAAATAGTGACAGTTTACAAGTTCAAAACTTAGCTAGTGTGAGCAACAGTTTATGATCGAGGTCGAGGTGGAGGTGGTGACATAACACAAGTCAATCAACAAACCCTAGCTCACATGTCGCCACTTAAGCTTAAACAGAAAGGCTTGCACAAGTGTATGCTGTTAGGGAACCACAAGATCAAGGTACGACCGACGTCATCATAGGTACCTTCACTTAGCGACTTATTCCCTTATTTTCTTTGATTGATTCTAGTTCTACACACAAGTACCTTTTGAGAAAACTGGCTTATGAGTTGGGTATTCCAGTAGGGCACATTGATAAGGGTGGAATTGTCACTAGTTTATTTTTTGAAAGTGTTATTTATAGTCGATAAAGTGTATCGTAGGTGTCTTTTGATAATCCAAGGACATGTCTTCTTCATTGATTTGATGGAGTTGCCCTTTTATGGGTTTGACATAATCTTGGGAATGGACTGGCTAACTGAGAGTAAAGCTAAGATAGATTTTGAGCTAAAAAAAGTGACTTTGCGAACTAATGAAGGGGTGGAAATTATTGTGGTTAGAGAGTGAACCTAATTTTTGTCTAACATGGTCTCGACAATTAGAGCAGAGAAAATATGATGGGAAATTATTGCTCGATAAATGCTTCATTTGACCAAGTGTATCACCATAGGGATCGCCAGTTCTGTTTGTGAAACAGAAGGGTGGTAGCTTGTGAAAGTGTACTGACTACAAACAGTTAAGCAAATTGACCATCAAAACCAAGTACCCACTACCATGAATTGATGACCTATTCGACCAATAGTTAGGTGAGACAGTGTTATCAAAAATAGACTTGCGATTAAGGTATTATCAACATAAGATGAACGAGTTAGATGTTTTTAAGATAATATTTAAAACAAGGTATGGAATTATGAATTTTTGGTCATGCTCTTTGGTTTAAAAAATGCGCCTGCTGCATTCATGGACTTGATGAATCAAGTGTTCCATGAGTACTTGGATCAGTGTGTGGTGGTCTTCATTGATGACATTTTGGTGTACTCACGAATTGAAGAAGAGCATAATGCACACCTGCAAACTGTGTTCATGAAGCAATTCTTCATGAAGCTCAACAAGTGTGAATTTTGGTTCAGGGAGGTAGCATTCTTAGGTCATCTGGTTTTGATAGAAGGTGTTCACGTAGACCCAAAAAAGTTCAAAGCAATTTTAGAGTGGAGATCGCCAAAGAGTGTTGCTAAAGTGCGAAGCTTTCTAGGTTAGCAAGGTACTATTGCATGTTCGTTATAGGGTTCGCCACCATAGCGGCACCCTTAACAAAGTTGTTACAGGAAAATCCGGAGTTCACATGAACAGATGAAAGACAGAAAAGCTTCGAAAAACTTAAGGCGATACTCACTAAAGCACTTGTGCTAATTCAATCAGAACCTAGAAAGGACTTTGTAGTCTACAGTTATGCCTCCCACATGGGACTTGGTTGCGTGCTAATGCAAGAAGGAAGGGTGGTGGCTTATGCTTCAAGACAACTAAAGCTTCATGAGCGAAACTACCCAACTCATGATTTGAAGTTAGCAGCAGTAGTGTTCGCACTCATTTCTTCTAGGCCAGGTTTAGGGTGTTAGAACCAAAGTATCTAAATTGTATAATTGTTGTGAAATTTCAGTAATAATAGATAATAAAGGATCCTAGAAGGATGTGATTGAGATCGGATTCAAAATCGAAGCTTAAAAGTCAAAGATATTGTTATTTTGATTTTAACGACTAAATTGAATAAAATGTAAAGCTTTTGGGGCATTCAAAAAATGAAATTAAACTGCTTCACGCATATCATGGAATGTTTTAAAATGTCTGGTATTGATAAATTGAATTGAATAATTATATAGATCGGGAATTGAACCAAACCGAAGATAATCGAGGAAAAACAAAAATTATTTATTAGTCCTTAAAGACTTGGTTGTTTGTTGTTTTGCTAGGTAACTTCATATGAAACTTACTAAATTATTTTTTTGAATTGTGTTTGTTTCAATTGTGTGTTTATATTAAAGTGAGATTGGTGAAATTGGCACTCTCGGCTTATAATGGATTGAATTGTAAAACATGAAAATGTTGACTATTACAAAAGGGTACAAGGTATAAATATGAATGTTCAAATGTTTATAGGATATATTTGACATGTGTATATTGATACATGATTCGAAATGATACGATTACGATAACGATGCATATTTTAACTTAGTAAAAGATTAGGATACGTATAACATGCCATTAGGGTTAAATACAAAATTGATTAGGGGTTTACAGATGATATTCTTGGAAAAAAATACGGTTTGAAAACAGTTTTCTTGCACAGCAGAAAATAAAAATTTTAAAAATCGACTCGGTTTATGATATTTATAGCAATAAACCCTAGAATGAATTCGTACTTGTGTTTTCGGATAGGCAGATCCTTATTATTTCTAGTTTTCAACCAAACAATCTTCTCCACTATTCTCGTACAATGAACTGCTTCAAGTGTGAGCTTGAAAAAATCAAATCAAATATAGAGACGTAAATATTTTCTTTACATTCAATGGGAAAGTAGATCTCTCTAAATATAAACTGGTAGAATTGTAATTCCCAGAAAATAGAATTTATTCTTAAAATAAATTTTCGTTATTTTATGCCAGAGTAGAACTTCAAAGAAACTAATGTTTTTCTCTTTCAATTGATGTGATTTGAAGCCTACCAGTGTCATCTATTTATAAGTAGAGTTGATAGAGTCTTGGTTGAAGTGGTAGAATACAAATAATATTATTTTGATAGAAAAAAATCTCTAACTCCCTATTATTTAGGTAAATGGGCGGCAACCCTAGATGAGAGTACTAGGGTTTGTCATCCTATGTATTCCATATAAGGGGATTTGGGTCACTCCTGTACTGTGACTAATTATATGTACTTCCTAGAATTTAACCCAACAATTTATAATTTATTCCAATCTATTACATGTTTTTTCTATTTCTCAAATTAAATATTATTTTCTCAATTAATTTAAATTAATTAATTAATTTCTCAATTAAACAATTTTCTCAACCCAATTATAATTCTGTTAAAATCATGACAAGTCATTTCCATACTTAATGAGAAAACCACATTCATTTTACGAAAGTAACTCATTTCTCTAACTTTATCATTTCTATCCATTTTTGTTTATTTGATTTATTATGCAATTCATTTATAGTTTCAATGAGCTAGCGGAGGGATCGATTGGACATATACAATTGAGGCTCAAATGATTTATAATTAAGTTTTAGCTTTTTGCCTATTAATTATAAACTAATTTAGTCATGAAGTCATTCCGCTATAGTTTCATGACTACGCTCTCCCCAACAACATATCATTATGAAAACAACTTGATCAGTACTCGTCCAATGACCTTGTCATAAGTGTGTTACCCTCATAGGATATCTTTAATCTCTTTAGAATAATATCTGTTTCTCAGTATGATTCTATTTTATCTCATGGTAACCATTACATCTTCCTTTATGGAAAGTCAATTACTATCAAATAGTAATCAAGTCATTCATCACAAAGACAAACGACTCGTGGCCACGTTTACTTTTCATCAACCATGTAATGTCAATGAGAGGATACCATTTACCTATGTCTCAGGCTATGAATTCTATTGTTGTGAATGATGCCTACATATTGCAGAAGTTTTACACCCAATGCACCAGCTTTCAATTCCTTATCTATTCGAACTAAAGCTTTTACTTACATTAAAGTGTACGAGTCACGTATATATGGTCTGTCATGCCACACTATGAATGTCACAAGTGAATAAAATCATAAACAGATTCAAGATCTATTCTTCTTGGGTCCAGTTTAATGTACTGGCAATCCAGTCAGTCATATCTATGTCTCTATCTTCTAAGAGTCATTTGCTCCAATGCCCAAGACAAAGCATTTCCTCAATTGGACTTGATAGACGACATATTAGTCTTTCAATTGATTTTTTCATTTTTGATTAGACTAATGACATGTTTAGGGTCGTCTACTAATATAAGTTGTCTTTTTGTATTATGATCTGACCATGTAATATCGCTTAGTATTAGTTAAACATTAGACAACTAGTAAGCAACATTTGCTTCTATTTTCCTTTGCGTGCAAAAACCATATTAGGACATTATAAAAAGTATTAATGTAATTTATGAATAATTTTATTAACCAATCTGTTTGAAAAATTTACAAGTGTATATTGAAGAAAATACTAAAGTTAGGCACCAGATCCAACATATATGAGATCTAACATTTGTTGAGGATTCTCAGTTTATAAATATCGTTGGTTTAGCCTGTCTGGTAACCTCGATACGATGTCAGTTTGTGTGAGCAAATCCGTTATATTGTTAGCTTATGTAAGCAATAAAGTCCCATGTATCCAAGTTAAATTTACTAAGGTTCTCTTGGGCGAAACTTTAACTTAATGAAAATGGAAATATTGAAAGGAGTTGAATATAGATCGAATGATATATGGTTTCAAATGGAAATGTGATTTATGATTTCTTATCTATTGAACTTGATATACAAATGAACTAACCTATTAGTTGTATATGATGTTATGTGTTAGTTATTTCAAGATATGTCACATAATGCCATATTGATTGCCATTATGTTAAATGATTAGCTTATTGAACTATTAAGGTAAATTAAGTAAATTTCATATGAACTTACTAACCATTCAATATGCTTACTCCATTGTTTCCCCTTTCCTTGTAGATTTCCACTTTGCGGAACGTGTCAAACAGATTATTGAAGCTTAAACTATCCCAATTTTGAATTGATAACTTTTTATCATTTTAAGTCTAGATTTGTGGCATGTACATAGGTGTTTAATATATGTTAACTTTGAATGTTGAACATAGCTAAAATCTACCTAATGCACAATTTTGGCAATGTTAATGTCTTGATGAAATGGTATGTTTTGGTAAATGGTTTGAAATGTGTATCTGGAAATTAAGTTGACATATTTGGATATGAATTGGTGTTGACAAGTTGGTATTTAGGTGATTTATATATATGTCATGGTAATAAGATGATATGTCTAATGGTTGATTAGGTGATATAAATTGATAGGAAGTTGATTGTGTTATTTGCACTTGTTTTGGTATGTGTTTTGAAGTGTTTTGGTGCAGGTGAAGTTACTCATTTGTGCACAAAATGATATGTTTGTGTGGAAGCTTGAAATAAATACCAAATGGTTCAAGTTTTACCAAAAACAAAGTCACGTTCCGACGTGCAACTTAGCTCATCGCAATGTCGACCAAAATAGTAAGTCATGTTGCGACGTCAAGTGGCCTGAAGTCATGACGTGACATTGTTTTGACAACGTCACGACATGGAGAAAGTGATGTCACGACGTTGGCCTTAAATTTTTAAAACTTTTCAATTTGTTCCTATTTCGTGCTTGGGTTATCAAAAGAGCTTTCATAAGCTCAATTGAGACTTGATTTGATTGTTTATTATAATTTAAAGGTAATGGAGAGTGGATTATGGGATACAATAGATGTTTGGGCAAATGCTCAGTTCTTGATGTTGAATTGTGGGGTATTTTTTATGGATTGACCCTCATCCATGATAGGTGATATGAGGGCGTGATGATCCAAACAGATAGCTTGGAAGCGGTCAAGATCATCTAGGATTCTTCTATGTCAAGTTCAAATTCTACTATTATAAGACGTATCCACCTTCTTTTGGTGAGTGCAAAATTCTAGATCATACAACATCTTCCTAAAGACTTTAATAAAGTTGCTGACTGACTAGCCAATAAGGCCTTTGATACAAAACATGGTCTGAAGATATTTGGGGAGATTCCAAGGGAGGTGCTTGCACTTTTTTCTAATGTTCAAGCAAGTGATAATCTTACTCCAAGATCTTTCATGCAATTAGCTTAATAATTTTGTTTTTCCTTTACAAAAAAGATAATTTACTCGTATTAGAATTTATAAATGATTGTTTTACTACGAACTTGATGGTAGTTGCTCCGACAATGAATGTGGCATCCTATAGCTCGGACCTGATGATCGGGTCGAGCGAGGGGTGTTACAGTGGGCTTGAACAATTACGAATTAAATACAAAACCAAAAAATAATTTTCTTACTTTCAGTAGGAAAGTAAATCTCTCTCTTTTATAGAAATTGGTAGAATTGTTATTCT
This sequence comes from Gossypium gossypioides, assembly GCA_013467495.1. Classification (NCBI taxonomy): domain Eukaryota; kingdom Viridiplantae; phylum Streptophyta; class Magnoliopsida; order Malvales; family Malvaceae; genus Gossypium; species Gossypium gossypioides. Next base: position 391 of record JABEZY010272099.1, on the reverse strand, counting down.
TAGAAAATAAAATTTATACTTAGAAATAAATTCTCACTATTTTTGGGTAGAATAATAATATCTAAAAGTTTTATATATCTTATTGTTTGTTTTAGCCCTACCAATACCATCGATTTATAGGGAAAGGAATTGAAACCCTAGTTGAATTAGTAGAATGCATTTAATGTCTATTTAATAGAAAAACAATCCTTTAGTTGAATTAGGAGAGAGATGGGCTAATAGGTTGTGCTTCCCCTCATATGTATTATGATAGAGGAGTCTCTCCTATATTGGTTCCAATTATACGTGTTTCTTGGACTTTTAACCCAATACTTTATAATTTAATCCAACCTAGTACATGTTTTTCTATTTCTCAAAATAGACATTATTTATTAAATTAAATTAAATTAAT
>JABEZY010272008.1:0-11087 GCA_013467495.1 Gossypium gossypioides | reverse complement strand
CCTCGCTGACCCACCTTCGACCAAAGCCCCACCCCCTTCAAACTCCATGCACACGAGGCCCCCCCACGACTACCCCATTTTCCCTTCGCGCTGACCCCTCGTCAAACCCTTTCCTTCCCTTCATCCTCACCGAACCATACATAACTAGCCCCGTTCCACCACTATTTCCTGACTTCCACGTCACACATACATGCCCCTTCAGCTGCGTCACCCCCTCCATCGTCCATACCAGTCTCCTCCGTCCCTTGCACCGACCATCGTGCTTTTTCGACCGCCAGCACCACCCATTAAACACCATTACAAACACATAAAGTAAGTGTAAGGTTGCCGTTCCCGCTTTAGAAAAGCGGAGGACTCCGGGCGCGACCTCCTTTTTGGGCGCTTTCATTAAGGCACGCCATCCATTCATCCGTTTTTCTTAGGGTCCTAAGAGGACTTGTATAAGATTATTCGACTTAGGCCACTCGGTATAGTCCGATGCATTGATTGGGCTGCTTTGTAGCTAGTCCAATTAGCTGATCATGTCCGCGCCATCATTACTACCACACCGTGGGACTGGTTCTTTTCCATCATTGGGCCCACTTACATTGAGCTTACTTTAGAGTTTTATTCCACATTTACCCTTCAGCAGGTGATGTCGTCCCATGACGAGTCGTGCACCATCACTTTTAGACTCGGTGGCATGGCGTGTCATATGGGTGTCCTGAGTTCAGTGTTGCTTTGGGACTATACACTGAAGAGTTTATGAGTGCCGAGAACTTCCTCCGCCTACATTGGCATATCCACTACTCGCCATCTCTTTGTTTGTAACGCCCCAAAATTCATGTCTTCAATTTTTGCATGATTTGTTACAAATTGCTTGTTTGCTTCAGTGGTTAAGTAATTTGGGTGTGTTTGGGAGTGTTTGAGGAGCCTAGGTTCAAGTCTTGGCCTTGGCAGAATTTTTAGTTTTTCCTTTAAATGAATCTAGACACTGTCACATACGCTTTATAAATTTTAGTGCATGTGTTATGACAAAAAGAGCCTAATGGTCCAGTGGTAGGTAGCATGTGAAGTACTCTTAAGGTCTGAGGTTTGAGTCATGTGCTGCACTGTGGAGTGTTTATTTTTATCACCTATGCAGTGAGGTGGTAGAGTTTGACTGAAATGTTGTGGAATTTTAATGGAGGAGTGAGTCATAGAGAGAAAAGTGGGATTGTGATTTGGTGGAGGAAATCAATGAGGGATAATGGGAGGATTTTTAGGAGAAAATCAAGAAATTTGAGAAGGGGGAGTGTGTGCCATTTGGGGTAGTTCAACTCTTGAGATTTCGGCTAGGGGGTAAAATTTTGTCATTTTTGGTATTTGGAAGAACTTCTTGGGGTAGCATTTGCCGAATTTAGTCTTTAGGTATTAGAGATTTTCGATTTTGGGTCAGTTTCATGTTCTCCTGTTAGCTTTTGGTGTCGGTTTTTGCTAAGTCTTGGGAAGTACATTTCGGGTTGCTCACTTTTCTTTTCTACTCTATTCTTCTCTCTTTCCCTCTCATCCTGTGCTGAATCCTCTCATATCTCTTTCTCCCTTTTTCTTTTCTCTTCTCTACTCATCTATTCTCTTTTTCTTCTCTTTATTCTAGTGCTACAAGTGTTGTCGACTACCGGTAAGTGTTATACTTTTCACTCTGTTCATTTTTTTCTCTTTTCTTAAAACCGAATACCTTCCTTCGTAATCTTTGATTATCGATTGCTGATGATTTTCTCTCGATGTGCTGTTTGTTACGGTTTTAGAGTTTTCCTCGAGGAATAGTGCAGTGTAAGTGTTGTTAGTCGTCAAAACCACTCTCTCATCCCTCGATCAAGGTAAGTAGGCTAGTCATCTTTTAAGTGTAGGTCAAATGTTCCTATGGTTCTATAAATTATCATGTGTGGATTTCAACCACATGATTAAACAATACTATTTAATGAAGTTTGTTGTATTGCAGATATCCGTCAAAAAGAGTGAAGTCAATCTTCATCGGTTGTAAAAGTGGGCTAAGCCACTTTTGTCAGTCGAGGCAAGTATTAGTTTAATTTTGGTTAATAATGTAAAAGAAGAAGATTAACCCTATTGTTAGTGACTAATGGAAAACTTGTATGAATGCAGATTTTGGGTGTTCGTGGGTCTTAGTACATTTTCACAGACAGGTGTGTAATCACCCACTATAACTGTAGATCGGTGAAAAGCTGAAAAGTCGTAAACACGACATTTGAGACCACACGGGCGTACGATCGCTCGAGTGGCAAGCCCAACTTACGATTCATGGGCAAATGATCAAAATACCCTTGAAGGGTAAAATGATTAAAATACCCCCGAAAGGTAAAATGATCGAAATATCCTTAAAGGGTAAAATAACTGAAATACCCTCGAAGGGTAAAATGACTGAAATACCCTTGAAGGGTAAAATGACCGAAATACTCCCGAAGGGTAAAATAACTGAAATACCCTTGAAGGGAAAAATGATCGAAATACCCTCGAAGGGTAAAATGACCGAAATTCCCTTGAAGGGTAAAATGACCGAAATACCCCTGAATGGTAAAATGACCAAAATACCCCAATAGGGTAAAATGACTATTATACCATTAGGAGTTGAAATGAGTGTATGACCGATTTGTTCTATGTTATTTATATGACTGTTACTGAGTATGACATACTGCATACATGTATGATTTATGACATGACATACTGAATGGGTTGGGATTCTGATATAGGGGAAGTATGCTGTACTGGTGGCTTTGCCACATATACTGTTACTAGCAGCTCTGTTGCGTTATTGTTACTGGCAACTTTGCTGCGTCACTATTATTGGCAACTTTGCTGCGATATTGGTGTGTTGGCTGGGTGGGTTGATTTTATCCCCACATGGTGTGTTGGTGGTACGGAGTGGTGTGTTGGCTGGATTGGGATGGGTTGTATTACTGCATTGCACTGATTACTATATTAGGCTGAGGCCCCCATTGTTACTATATTGGGCTAAGGCCCACACACTGTTACTGTACTGGGCTAAGGCCCACACTGTACTAATACTGTATAAGGCTCAGGCCCAAACTGATTCTGCATGTTGCATAGTGATTGTCTAGAAGGGGATTACACACTGAGTTTCGTTAACTTTCCCTCTCTTTTAACTGTACAGGTAATCCTCAGCCATAGGCGATTCGGTGCTGCAAGGGACTCGGAGATGGCCACACAATCACTGCTTTTCATATTTGCTTTTATTTTAATTGAAATAATAATTTGGGTTTTATTTTTGTAAAAAAGCCTTTCAGTTGGTTTTAATTTTTAATTGGGCTTTTGCTTTCATATTTTAAACTGCTAGTTTAAGAAAAGACGAATTTTAAAATAATTACCGTTTTTAAATACACGAGTTTTAAACAGTAGGATTCAAAAAGCTTTCGCGATTTTAGACTAATTGATTAAATTAATATTAGAAACAAGACAAACGTTTCGACTAATTGATTTTCTAGTTAATAATAAAAGGGGGTTTACCACTCAGAAGCAAAAAGGAATTTTTTTTTACCAAAGAGTTCAAATTTTCGAATGACACTTTGATGTGACACATCAGATTCGACCATAATATCTAGGTCAGGTTTGGGGTGTTACATTTAGTGGTATCAGAGTCAAGTTGCAAAACTTGGCTGTGGAATGGGTTTAAAAATATCTGGAATTTTTAGAAAACTGTCTTGAATTGTTTTTGAAGGTTACAAGTGTGGCACATCGAGTCTCCAGCGTCGAATCAGTAAGTTTCTATATACTGTAGACTACTTAAACTGAAATATATTGAGAGATTACTATAGATAGTAGGACTGTACTGAAACTCTTAAATTAGGGAAAACTAATATTGTAGGAAAACAGAAACTGTAGGTAGAGTCTTGAATTACGAAAACAAATTCTGATTATTGCTTCTCATAAGACATCTGTTAATAATTACTGGAACTACTAACTAATGCATAAAACTTCATAAACAGATTATACGTTATTCGATATGAGTACTAGAGGTACTTGAGGCCGTGGTAGAGGCTGAGGGAGTGCTAGGGCTGGATCTTCGGCATTAGGCCATATGCCTAATGTTGGGGCTAGGGAAGCACCAGCTTCACCGGTGACTGAAACATGTCATTCAATCGAGCGGCTGGGGATGATGCACTATCCCAAGCTATGCTCCGTATTCTAAAAATGGTCGTAGGGATCAGTACATGTGCTGTGGGCCGTGGGTCAATTTCAGAATGACTCCGGTCGAATGGAGCAGAAATTTTTAGGGGTATTTCCAGAGTAGTCCCTAATGTGGCTGAATACTGGTTGGAAGCCACGAAAAGAATAATGGATGACCTCGACTGTACTTCTGAGCAAAAGTTAAAAGGTGCAGTATCAGTGGTGGCTTACCGTGAGAAAGGGTACTCAAGTCGATCAATTAACGTGGGATTTCTTTAAGTCAGCTTTTCAAGGAAAGTATGTGGGCGTAAGTTTTGTAGACGCCTGAAGGAAAGAATTTTTGAGCTTGACCTAGGGGAATAAGACTATGGCAGAATATGAGGTAGAGTTCTTGCGACTGAGTCGCTATGCATGTGGGTAATGGCAACTGAGTATGAACGCTGTGTGTGATTTAAGGACGGCCTCCGAAATGAGTTGCGAGTCCTTAGAGAGCGAGATTTTACTACCCTAATTGAAAAGACAAAAATCACCGAGGATGTGAAGTGCTCTGAGTGCCAAAATCGTGAGAAAGATAGGGGCAGGTATAGGAGGGATTCAGAGCCCTCAAATTCTTTTGGAAGGCCTAAAAAGAAGGTCAGGCTTGATGGGCCAGTCTAAGCTGGGGTTACTTTTTCTAGACTACAGCCTTGTGCTGACTGTGAGAGACATTATCTGGGTGAGTGTTGGAAGAAGATTGGGGCATGTTTCAGATATGGGTCTAAGGAGCATCAAGTTAAGGATTGTCCCCAGAGGCCTACTCAGATGCAAACTGCAGGTCAGGGTTTTGTTCAGCCAGTGAGAGGTGGTCAGCAGCCACCGAGAGGCCGTGGATATGTTAGAGGTGGAAATGGTGTAGGACGAGGTTGTAGAATGTTAAGCAGAGGTGTTGGTAACAGTGAGGTGAGACAGCCAACACTGGTTTATGATGCACGTCGTCGAGAGGATGGTGACGCTCCAGATGTTATAACTGGTACGTTCCTAATTCATAATGTACCTTACAATGCTTTAATTGATTTAGGGTCTACGCATTCATACATTACATGCACTGTGTCTGGTACCTTGGGTATTATATGTGAGAGTACTGTTAATGAGATGACTGTGTTAAGTCCACTGGGACAATCAGTAAGAGTAGACAAGTTGTTCAGAGATGTGCCCCTAGAGGTTCAAGGAGTTATATTTCTAGCATATTTGATAGAATTACCGTTTGGTGAATTCGACCTAATCTTGGGGATGGATTGGTTGGTTAAACATTGTGCAAGTTTAGATTGTTCTGCTAATCTTATGGTATTAAAGACTATTAAGGATGATGAGGTGGTTGTGATTGGGGAGCGAAGGGATTTTCTGTCTAATGTGATTTCTACATTAAGGGCCGAAAAACTAGTTCGCAAAGGTTGTGAAGCGTTTCTAGCTTATATTGGTGCATCTGATTCTGAGGGTCTTTCTGTTGGGGATGTCAGAACTGTTAAGGATTTTTCTGATGTTTTTCATGATGAGCTCCTTGGGTTACCTCCGAGCCACGAAGTTGAATTTGGAATTGAGCTTCTGCCAGGAACGACTCTAGTGTCTATTGCCCCTTATAGGATGACACCGAAGGAACTGGTGGAGTTAAAAGCTCAAATCCAAGAACTGTTGGATTGAGGATTCATTCTGCCTAGTATGTCTCCGTGGGGAGCACTAGTGTTGTTCGTAAAGAAAAATGATGGGACCATGCGCATGTGCATCGACTATCGGTAATTGAATAAACTGACTATCAAGAATAAGTATCCCTTCCAAAATTCTTTTTGTCATTTCCATCCAATACTCCATTACAGTGGAAGTTGTTCCGACGACTCCCTTGAACAATTTGGTCCTACTAGACTTGAGCTTTCCCGGATCGTCTTTCCATTTCCATTACCCGCTCTGCTAACCCTTTGGAGAGTTCTTAGCATAGCTTGAGTCACAACATCGTCTCCAATTGTTCCATCGTTCTGATTTCCCATTCCCATATCTTCGTTCTCGCACCTCCACCATCATTGGCAGTAGAATTTTCGACGTATTCTTGGCTTGGGTTTCTCCTTGTACCGTGGCTGGTTTAACGGGTACAGCCCTACACGGTCTACCCCTACCATGTTTGCCTTAAGTAGTCATAATGATATCTTTACAATTTCAAGCAATTAGTACTTATTTCATGTTTTCAGTTTATGCTACGTTTCTATCTAAAGTTTTTCTACTTCTTAAAAAGTTTTCTACAGTACCTGACATCTGATTCTTCGGACTGAATAAAAACTTACTTTATATCGTAAAATTTATTCCTATGCATGCATACTCCTTTAAAATGCTCTTTTAAAAGTTTTAAAACTATGTTTAGAAAATATGGCTCTTATACCACTTAATGTAACACCCTCGACTCGACCTAGGAGTTTCAATCAAGTTTAAGGCGTTACATTTGATCACCGAAGATATCTTGTAAAGCCACCTTTTTACTTGCGTTTGATATGTAAGGAAATCACTCTTTTATTTTTAGAAAACTATTCATTTATTAAGTCAATTTTTCTTAGTAATTTAATTACAATTCTATTATCATGGCATCTTAAAAAATGATTTAAGGTTTTTCGAGAAAGATTTATTTAAAGCTTTAACTATTTTGTAAAACAGTGAAAAATAATTATGAAAATATTAGTTTTCTAAACCCTATAGCATACAATTATCAAAGTATTAATTAAGTATCATGCTTAACATAAATAAACTAAACAACTCAAACCTAATATATAAAAGTAAGAAATACTTAATGATTACAACCCAAAAATAAAAGGATTATAGAAAAAATTTTGGAAAACTTTAATATAATAAGTATATATAAAAAACAACTGCTAATCTGAGGTTCCTCCGATGCCATTCTGGTCCTAATTCTCTACGTTACCTAAGATGTAAAAAAAGGGAGGGTGAACTTATGGCAGCTCAGTGTAAGTCTAATTTCTAAACCATTATATAAATAAACATACAAATAGTAAAGCATTTGTTGTATGGCATAATGGCAATTTTAGCTTAACATAAGAAGAATTCAATAAATCCATGCATGTACAGATTATACTCATGATGCAATGCAATTCTAATTTTACATTTCCCACCTATCCATCCTATCCACCCTCGAGCATTGCTCGACACTCCAAAACACATCAATAACTAATCATCCCGGATTTCCCAGTAAAGATGGTCATTCACTTGTCATCTGTGACGATGACTTTTACTACAACAGCTTACCATCTCGGTTGCCCGGTTTTGATGGCTTTTTAAACAATCATCTTAATTTATCTGATTTTGATGACATTGCCTCCTACTTCGTGCAGTACTGATTTTCGATGTGGTATTAAATTGTCACTATCTCCCACGGAACTCCTCTGTTCTCTATACCCAATTTCATGTAATTATATACATATACTTAGTATAGTATACTTTTTATCATCAATCGATGTTACATTCAATATTTCATACTACCACTTAGTGGTATGTATTTATGCATTTATTCACATCAATTTCAAATATACAATTAATTTAAGTGAACTAAAAAAAATTTCACATATACAGTATCTTCATGCGATTTAACATTCTTAATTCAGCTAACACATACATAAATAGGGTTCGCTTATATAGGGTACACACCTAAGGTTCGCACATGTGGGTTCGCACCTAGGGGTTCGCACATCTAAGGTTCGCATGCATTAGGGTTCATACATATAGTTTGCATAATCAATAAATAGGGTCGCATATACCATATGTAGGGTTCACATAAACAACACATAGGGTTCGTATATTTAAACAGATTGGGTTCACATAAATAACATGTAGGGTCCGCATAGTAGTACTTGTAGGGTTTGCATAAACAACATATAAGGTTCGTATGATATTCGTGTAGGGTTCTCATAGATATACTAAGAGTTTTCATAATAAATCCTATATGATTTTGCATATGGGTTCGCAATAGGGGGTTCGCATAAGGGGTTCACCTATAAGGGTTCACCTAAGAGGTCTCATACATGCAAGGGGGTTTACATACTATTGAGGGTTCGTATACTATAAGGTTTTCATGCATAAGGGTTCGCACATGTAGGGGGTTCGCATACAAGGGCTCGCACAAAGGGGGTCTGTATACTGATTGCTTACATCCTAATACTTTAATTACTTATACACAATTATTTATTTATATCCCACGCCTGATTTGATGACACAAAACCCTTAAATTGGATGAGAAGATTGATGATATACTCGGGAGGAGAGGGACAATTTTGAAAACTTTGAATTCTTTTGCTTGAAGGTTGATTTGGTAATGGTGGAGAAAAGGATGAACTTTGAGAGTTTTTATTGAAAATTTTGCTAGATAAAAATTCTAGGGTTTGAAAAGATTTCCTACTTATAAAACTATTTTCCCTAATTAAAATAGGTTTTAGGATTTCATGTAGAATTAGGACTATTTTAAATTAAGGACAAAATTAAAAAAATAGTTTTAGGCTGGGCTATTTTGAAAATTCGGCACTTTTATGAGGTAAAAAATAAGAAAATAAAATATTTTGGCTAAAATTTACACTAGGGATTTTGAACTTAGGACTTATGGGTAAGCTAATGTCTTACTATTGAACTAGCAAACTCATTTTTATTACTTTCTTAACACAATTTATTTTTAAGGCATTCTAATTCTCTTACCCTATGCTTTTAAGGAAATAAAAATTTAAATTTAATTTCTATTCCTTCTAGGCCTAATTTTGGGATGTGACACTGATGCTAACACATCTCCACATTATGAAACTCTAAATTAGGAATTGACAACAATTAAGTATCAAAACCAACTTATTTGATGAGTTAAAATCTTCATAGTAATTTAATTGTGATTGTAACCTTATCCTCTTGTTCATGGTTTCACATATTTAAACCAACTTAATATTCAATCGTACCCATGTTTAAAAAATAATTCTTCTAGCCTATCCATTTTAAACTCAAGAAAAAAAAAATCTTGCTTGAGATTCTCCTTATTGCAGTTACTTCCAATTTCTTCTCTTTAAACTTATTTCCCAATATGTTAACTTTTGAAAATTTTCTTTAGTGGCAATAAAAAATTTCTCCAAGCTATTCATAGCTTCACGATAACTTGATGAACTAGAATTATTTTGCTATTATTTTAGGTAGAATTTTAACCTTTTCTGTTATAGTTTTAATTATTTTAGGAATAAAATTTGTGTTTAACCTTACTATTACTTTATCTTAAGTTTGTGTCTTGTGTCTATTTTCAGGCTAATCTTGCAAATAGTGGTTGGTAGGATCTTCATAAAGCTTAGAGATATTTTTTTTTGGAGCAAGTAAAGTGGAAGCAAACATGAAGAAAAGTTATTCTTGGAAATCTACTCACCATTTGGGCAGCAATGCTTCCCACCTAAGTGGCACGCCAACTTCAAAATACAAAGGAAATGTCAAACAAGTAGCTTGCTTTTTACATGGGAGGCATTGTTTCCCCTTAGGTGGCTCTCCAGCGAACCAAAACATTGTGTTTTGATTAAAATCACATTTTCATCCCTTCTAAACTTATTTTTAGCTGACTTAAATAGATAAGAGGGGATTTTGAAAGGTATCATCAAGGGGTGATTACATAGCCATTTGGGACAAGAATTGAAGGATTTTGAAGGCAAGATTTAAGGGAGTGAAAGGAGGAAGATTACTACTCTAGGATTTCAACTTCTTTATCTTTTAGTTTTTGCTCTCATATTGATATTTAATTTTTGTTATTATTTTGATATGCTCTTTGCCATAAGGAGCTTTTTTTTTAAGGGGACTAATGAAACCCTTTGTTTAATTTCAAATGAGCTCTTTCATGATTCTTATTCTAATGGTAATAAAGGTTATTTATGTTGATTATGTTTAATGCTTTCCATTATCTAGCCAATTTTGGAATTGTTTTAGTGTTATCTAAGTGAACTTAGGAACGAGAGCTTAGATTAGACCCAATCAATATAGTTTGTGATTGAACTTTGAAATTGTAACTTTGTGGTTAGGATAGGAATATACCTAAACATCATAAGTATTCAAATTAAGGTTGATGCTTAATACCTTTATTAGATTGCAATTTATCATAAAAAATATAGGAAATTGGTCTGATAATTAGATTCATCATTGATTCAGGAGAACTTAGTGATTAATCATGAGTGTGAGGTTAACATCCAAAGCATAAGGATAGGAGGATAGAAAGGCTCATTGAAGGAAGACATAGCTGAGAAGTTAGGTACCTAAATTTACAGGCATAGGAAGACAATTGTTTTCTTATTTCACAATTCCATTCGCTAATATTTTGAATTCCTCTTTATTTTTTTTTAACTTGGATTGAATTACCTTAATGTGTTAATTAGTTAGCTAAAATTGGTCTCTGAGGGAAGTGTTGTAATACATCCATTCTTTGCATGTAATGGATGAATATTCATTTGGAGATTTACAAGATTCATGTTACATGGCATTAGGTACATTCATGTATATACAATGATACATTGCATTGTTAAGTATACTTCTTCTATGCATTTATAATTAAAAGTCCTATGTAAAGACATGATTTACACAACGAAAGATTATTAATATAAATTAGATCATGATTTTCCTTTTGTTTACAGTTTATACTATATGTATGGTATGTGCGCTTTGTGTTTAAAAATTCCACAACACTTCACAATCAACAAAATTAGTAGCTAATTTCTTAGATCCCCGTAATGAAACATCTTCAATACACCTATCACATTCCACGAGTGTGAATTTGCTAGTAATGTTGTCTCTACTCTCTACCATCCTTTTTTGGATTGTTTCAAGCTATACCAAATTGTGTTAGTATGTTTTCCTAACCTCACATTAAAAAAAAAAAAACATGGGTATTAATGTCA
>JABEZY010271970.1:0-14480 GCA_013467495.1 Gossypium gossypioides | reverse complement strand
CGCGACACCGACATGACATGAGGAATTAATTAACCAAGGGTGTTCGCACAACAAACTTCAATGCAAAACGTCAGCCGAATTAGGTCAATGATTGATTACCAACCCTAGGCCTATAAATAGAAGGATCTAAGAACTTCATGAATAGTTTTTATTTATCTTTGTATTCAGTTTAGTTTTTCATTAAGTTTTTCATTAGTCCGTGCTTCTCTTATTAAATTATCAGGATTTTTCTCATCTCTACTCTTGATTTCTTTTATAATGTTTATATTTTACTATCAATTTCTTTGCATGTGTTAAATCCATGGGGAACTAATCCAGTAAGGAAGATTAACTAGTGGATGTGGTATTCATTAACTTATATTTAAAGATTCTTAGCAAATCAGCTGGTCGGGGATAGGAAGAACTTAAAACCCTATGCTTGATGACTCTAAGAAGTCATATAGGTGGGAATGAACCCAAAATCAGTATTACCTATTCGTTAAAACCTTATCCCCGTTCGGCCTGGACTGTGGCATCGAGAGATAAGTAGTTTTTGCTGACACATTAGGTTAGTGGAAGATAGAGAGGCCTTGTGTAGAACCCTAAGTAAAATCTAATTATGAACACTAAAACAAGTTAGTCTTCCATCATTAGAATTGATTGAATCTGCACTCTATTCCCATTCTTAATTATCTTAATTTTATAAAAGATATTTTCTCATCACCTTAGGATATATTGTAATATAATTTAATTTAATTACTAACTAGACCCATCAACGTAGAAATTAATATTAGTTTAGGCTCACCTCCCTAGGGTACGTTCCTCAGATACTTTCATACTTCGTTGTAAACTATATTACAACCTGACCCATATACTTGTGGACATCGCCTTAATTCCTATCCTTAGTAGCAGTATCCACACCTCTGGTATTGGTACGTCGGGAGGCAGTTAGTAACTAAGTCGCACAATTATTTTATTTAGAGTGACTAAATTGAGAAAAAAGTTAGAGTACTTAAAATAGGACAAACCCTATTTGATTTTTAGCTAATCTAGTAGAACATTCTAGTTTTTAGAAAAGCTAGTTTTGGACCAGCATTTTGGTTTGAATTAAGATGTGTTTTGGCTGCTAATTGCTTGTATATGTTGTGTGGTTATATATGTGAAGCTTTGGAACTGTTGGGGCCCTCTTCGAGCAAGGCGAAGGGTGAGAAAAAACTAGTTTGAGCTTGCGATTTTCAAGTGAAAACGTGAACGATGAGTGTTTTGGAATCATTTCTTGTAGACACGATTCATAGTGTTAAACGAGAGCTTAGGAGTAGTCTAAACCGCTATCATAAGTTTCGAAAGTAAGCCTTCCTATCCCATTTCTTTCTTTTTTAATTGTGATAATTACGTGTAATGAGTTGTGATAATTGATATAACAAAACAGTAAGTAATATTTGAATTATTTTAGTATGTGTTATGTGATCTAATGATATTGTGGCTCATGGAGCATTGTGGTTGTAGTTGTAAGTACATCAATTGTCAGTAGGATAAGCATGCTATGTGATAGTGATAATGTTGCATATTTGTTGATCAATAACTAAGGTTGTGTGTCTTAAAATGGTAAGTAAAAATGTGTGAAACAATGGATATTTTGGCATTGTGATCTTTTGAAACCATTGGATATAGATGACATGCCATAGGATTTGTGAGTACTCACCCTTGTGTTGTGATTTGGGGCATTGAGGCCCGGGATGGATTGGAGAAATAAGGGCATATGAACTAAGCTCTATTTACCAGGATATGTTGGTGTGTTGGAGAGTGATAGCTTGATACTCCACTTATGGGATATTTTGGACTCTTTGAGCCGTTAATGTGTTAGAGATTCGTGTACCTGATGTGTGGTGATAGAGCCAACTTTTATGTTTCATAGTCTTAAGTGGCCAACTTATTGTGAATGATTTTATGTTTATATATATGTTGTATGTAGGTTTATGAGAAATAGTAGCTAGTTTGATTTAGTTAATGAAACTTGGTTATAGTAAATATCTTGTGATGAATGTTTCTGAAAATGTTCATGATCTAACCTATGTTCAAATTGTAACACCCCAAAATAGGGCCAAGGAGTTTTAGGGATTTTAGCCTTAGAGTGCTCGAAATTTCATAGCATGGTAAATCAGAATTATATTCAACTATGGCATCTTAGCTGCTAAATAAATTTTTGAAAATAAGTTTTAAAAGTCTTTCAATTTGGCCAAGGGACTGATTTGAAAAAAAGGGCAAAGCTGGGAGTTTTTAAGAGGCAATTAGCCCAGATTTTAAAATTTCAGCCTATTTCCTTCCCCAATAGTAAATTCATGTTACTTTCTTCTTTACCTCTCCCTTCTTTTCGTCCCTTACTCTTCCAACACTAGACCACTCGATTTTTATTTCCAAACTATAAGCTTTCGATTTCCCTCAACACCCAAGCCTTAAACACTCATAAAATCACTTAAAAAACACCCAAAACTCCGTACATTTCATCATCTTCTCCAAACATGGGTTTTCTTGGGTTTGCGTCAAAAGTTTGATTTTCATCCATCAAAGATAATGTTTCGAATTCTTATGAGTTTTTCATGATATCTAGTCCTTAAGATGTCGAAAAATTATGATACCATGAATTGGGTAGTTTTTAGTGGTTTAAGAGTTGAGGATTTGGCGTAGATGACTAATTAGATGAACATAATTCATTTTAGGCAAAAAGGTTAAGTGTAGACCGAGTTATGAGCATTCTAAGTTTGTTATGTTAAATTTTGGTTACATGAGAACTTAGAATAGGTTGATGTTTTAGTTGGTTTAAGTGAGTCCTTGGGTACAATTTGGTTGTGAATTTTGTATGGTTATTGTGTGTTAAGCCTCGAATTCATTAGAGCCTTCTACAAGCTAAAAGAAGAGCTAGTTGAGCTTTTGACTTTTCGGCGAAAGCATAGGGGTGAGTGTTTGGAATCACTGCTCGTAAACATGAGTCAGGTGTTATTAGAGAATTTACTAGTAGCCTAAAACCCTATTCTAAATTCTGAGCGTAAGTTTTCTTGTATCTATATTTGTTTTGTGGATTTGTGCTTATATGATTATGAAATTATGCATGGTGATGAGAAGCTCAAGTATGTGATATGTGGATATGGTGTCTGTTGTGAAAAGTACAAATGTATACATGATATATATGTTATATGAAAGTGATAGTGTTTTCTAAAATATGCTAACATGTAGTGATAGTGCACGGATAATCGATAAGTGTTATGTGTTTGATTTCAGATATTTTGGCCTTGTGATTTTGAAACCATTGGTGTAACACCCCTAACCCGTCTCCGTCACCGGATTAGCATTATAGAGCATTACCGTTAGCTATGGATGCTGCGACCTTTGACAGAATCAACAATCAAGAAAATTTTCATTCCATTTGCTTTTGCTTCACATAAAGTAACAGTGCTTATCGATGACAGTACCTTCTTGGCTTGGAAATCAAAACTCACAAATTACATTCTTTTGTTGATGGAATAGTTCATATACCGTCAAAAGAAGTTGTTGGAGCCAATGGTCTTACTGTTGAAAACCTAGCGTATGCACAGTATGAACAACAAGATTCAGTGTTGTGTGCTTGGCTTTTTTCCATAGGAAGTACTTCGCTGCATAATTAGTTGATTGGGAATTCATCTTCTGCGTTTGAACTTTAAGGGGCTCTCATGCAGATTTTTGGAACTCAATCCGCTACTAAAGCCATGAGGTATCGTTCTTTGCTGCATAATTTTAAAAAGAATGAGCTTTCGATGTCAGCCTATTTGGCTAAAATTAAACACATTTGTGATTCGATGGATGGGTGCAATCAGCATATCTCTCTAGAGGAGTATCAATCAACCATTCTTAATGGCTTTCCTCCGGAATATAACCATGTCATTTCTATAATAACAACGAGTAGAGTGCCATTCAATTTACAAGGCATAACGACGACGCGGTTGGATGCTAGAGCCCATCAACAAGTACATCTATCTCAGGTCACATTTTCAACCACTCTTGTGATGGAGAACAAATTCTCATCATTTTCTTCTCCGTCTACTATGGCTATTCCTGCGTATGTTGGACAACCACCGTCTCAAGAGTTTCGGTCCAATAAAGCAACTAGGTTTCGTGGTTGGGGGCGTGGGAGATCTGGTGGTGGAACATGGCCTCAATGTTAGATTACGACAAGGTTGGTATCTAGAATGTACCCCAGAGCAGAAACTAAAAGGTACAATGTCCTTATTAAGGGAAAAGGCCTATCATTGGTGGCAGGTTGTTGAAAAAGGTACTTAGGTTGAACGTATCAAATGGAAATATTTTTTGGAAGCTTTTCAAAGAAATTTTATGGGTGCGAGATATGTGGAGGCTCACAGACTTGAATTTCTTGAACTGAAATAGGGTGATAAGTTAATAGCTGAATATGAGGCTGAGTTTTTGAAACTTAGTCGTTATGCCCAGGAAATAATAAACACTGAACAGGTTAAAAGTGTGTGATTTGAAAATGGGTTGCAAAGTGATATTAGTATACATGTTGCCACTCATTAGGAAAGGGTATGTTAAATTCTGGTGGAGAAAGCCAAAATTGGTAAGAAGATTAAACAGGCAACTCATATTGATTGAGAGAAAAGCTGAAGTTTAGTTAAAATATATTTAGTTAACTTTGGTTCGGACATCCGTCTTGTCAAACGGACTAGAGAAATTAAACCACAACAAAAGAGAGCTGAGGTGAATGATAAAAATGAAAAACCCAAATGTGATTACTGTGGTAAGCGTCATCCCGGTGAGTGTTGGAAAAATAAAGGCATTTGTTATGTCTGTAGTTCGATAGACCACCTTATTAGAAATTGACCGCAACGTACGGGTCTAAACCAAGCTCTAGCCCAAAATCAGACAGAAAACTAGAAGCTGACCCAACCACCTCCGAGGGGCCAAGGCTAGAACTGAAATAACAATGCCAGTCCCAACTGAACTGAGGCTAGACAACCTGCCCTAGTCTACACTGTAAGAGGTCATAAGGAAAAGGATAATGCCAATGTTATAGCGTGTACATTTATTGTTAACTCCACCCCTTATTTCATCCTAAGTGATATAAGTTCCACCCACTCCTATGTATATTGTGAAATGTCAGAAAAGCTAAGTGTTAGGGTAGAAGAGACCACCACTACTGTAACTGTGTTAAGCCCTTTGGGACAATCTGTCACCGCTAATAAAATCTATAAAAGATGTTCGATAGAGGTTTAAGGGGTTGTGTTTTTTACTAACCTTATAAAGTTACCTTTTGGGGAGTTTGATTTAATACTAGGTATGGGTTGGCGAACTTAGATTGTGCCACAAAGAGAGTAAAGTTAAGAACAACTGAGGATAAAGTTAAGAACAATCGAGGGCAAAGAAGTTGTCATGTTTGGGGAACATAGAGGCTATCTATCCAATGTTGTGGCAGCCATGGTTGTCGAAAAGTTAATTCGAAAAATGTGTGAAGCTTACTTAGCCTATGTATTAAATGGGAATACCGATAGTAATGCCTTAGAAAGTATTTAAACTGTTAAAGACTTTCCTGATGTATTCCCCGAAGAATTACTAAGAATACCCCCAGATCTTGAAGTAGAATTCAAAATTAAAATTATGCCCGAAACCAATCTCGTATCTATAGCTCCTTATCGTATGGCCCCAAAAGAATTACACGAACTAAAAATCCAACTTCAGGAACTTTTGGATCGTCGGTTTATTAGGCCTAGCATGTCACCATAGGGAGCGCTAGTCTTTTTGTGAAAAAGAAATATAGAACCTTTAGACTTTGCATTGATTACCATAAGAAACAAATATCCTTTACCTAGAATAGATAACTTGTTTGATCAGTTTATGGGAGCCACCGTGTTTTCAAAGATAAGCCTAAGATTAAGGTATTTCTAGCTTAAAGTTAAAGAAGAAGATGTACCTAAAACCACCTTTAGAACCTGTTACGGGCACTGTGAGTTCCTTATAATGCCATTTGGTTTAACCAATACCCCATTTGCTTTTATGGACCTTATGAATTGTGTATTTGAACCCTTCTTTGATCAATTTGTTATGGTATTCATTGATGACATCTTAGTCTATTCAAAAATCAAACTTGAATATGATGAACACC
Source organism: Gossypium gossypioides (assembly GCA_013467495.1). NCBI lineage: Eukaryota > Viridiplantae > Streptophyta > Magnoliopsida > Malvales > Malvaceae > Gossypium > Gossypium gossypioides. The sequence goes on along the minus strand of JABEZY010271970.1, from coordinate 8,356 downwards.
TTAGGAAAGTCCTACAAATCTTCGTGAAAAGAAACTCTATGCCAAGTTGAGTAAATGTGAATTTTGGCTTAAAGAAGTTATGTTTTTTGGACATATGGTATCCACCGAGGCTATCTGATTAGATCCTAAGAAAGTGGAACAATCCTTGAATGGAAACATCCAAAAAATGTTTCAGAAATCCACAGTTTTTTGGGCTTAACAGGGTATTATCGTAGATTTTTTGAAAGATTCTCCGTAATAGCCGCCCTTCTCACTAAACTACTTAGAAATGATGTTCCTTTTAAGTGGACAGAAGAACAGCAAACCAGTTTCGAAAAGCTCAAAACTGTTCTAACTCAAGCACCCGTGTTAATTCAACCTAAATTTGGGAAAGGATATGTGGTGTATAGTGATGCGTCCTATATAGGCCTTGGTTGTGTGTTAATGCAAGATGGTAAGGTACCACCTATGCGTCAAGACAATTGAAAACTCATGAATGCAATTATCCAACTCATGATCTAAAATTGGTCGTAGTAGTTTTGGCCCTAAAAATATGGAGACATTACTTGTATGGGGAAAAGTGTTACATCTATACTGATCATAAAAGCCTTAAATACCTCATTACCTAAAAAAAATTGAACCTTAGACAACGGAGATAGTTAGAGTTGTTGAAAGATTATGATTGTGTGATTGATTACCATTCAGGGAAAGCTAATGTTATGGCAGATGCCCTTAGCTAAAAGCTGATGACTGAATTAAGAGCAATATTAGCAAGGTTAAGTTTACATGACAATGGAAGTGTGTTAGCCGAGTTGCAAGGTAAAACTACTCTTATTGATAAGATCGAAGCTAAGCAACCTTTAGACATAACCTTGTTACCCTACATTAAGCAGATAGAAGAGAGTAAAATCAAAGATTTCACATTGAATGATAATGGAGTATTGTGTTTCCGATTAAGGTTTTGTGTGCTGAAAGATGAAGATTTAAGACAAACCATGCTTCGAGAAGCGCATGCTAGCCCTTATGACATGCATCTCGGAGGAACAAAGATGTATTAAGACATCAAGGAGTTATACTAGTGGCCAAGTTTGAAATAAGATATAATAGACTTTGTAGTTAAGTGTTTGACTTGTCAGCAAGTGGAAATGGAGCATCAGTTTCCTTCTAGGCTATTGCAACCTATTAAAATTCCACAATGGAAGTGGGAGCGCATAACGATGGACTTTTTTAGTGGGTTACCCTTAACACCGACTAAGAAAGATTCAATTTAGGTTAGAGTGGATTGGTTAACTAAGTCAGCTCACTTCTTACCAGTACGCAAAGATTATTCCCTACATAGGTTAGTAAAGTTGTACATCTCCAAAATAGTCAGATTGCATGGAGTACGATTGTCTATTATTTCAGATCGAAATCCCCGTTTTACATCTCAATTTTGGAAGAAACTACAAGAATCATTGAGAACTCATTTATATTTTAGCACTACTTTTCATCCGCAGTCTGACGGTCAATTCTAGTGGGTAATCCAAATTCTAGAAGACATGTTGAGAGAATTTATTATTGATTTTCGAGGCAGTTGGGAAGATCATTTACCTTTAGCTGAATTTTCATATAACAATAGTTTTCAAGCAAGCATCCAAATGGCTCCATATGAAGCCTTGTATGGACAAAAGTGTAGAATCCCTTTGTGTTGGATCAAACTGGGAGAAAGAAAATCTATGTCCCGAATTAGTTCAAGAGTCCAAAGGAAGAATAAAGGTAATATAGGAGAGATTTTAAGCAACTTCCAATAGACAAAAATCTTATGTAGACCTTAAAAGAAAAGATATCGAGTACAATGTGGGAGATTAAGTCTTTCTAAAAGTATCACCATGGAGAAAGGTGTTAAGGTTTGGTCAAAAAGGGAAACTCTGTCCTTACTTCATAGGTTCGTACCAAATCCTTAAAAGAATTGGTCCTATGGCTTATCAACTTGAGTTACCACCTGAATTAGATTGTATCCATGACATCTTCCATGTTTTCATGCTAAAACGTTATCGTTTTGATCCATTGCATATTGTGGCCATTGAAGAAATTGAGGTACAATCTGATTTGTCCTTCGAAGAAAAACTTGTTAGAATTCATGAAAAAGATGTGAAAGTTCTGAGACGGAAGCAAATTCCTTTAGCGAAAGTGTTATGGAGAAACTATGGAGTTGAGGAAGTTATGTGGGAAACGAAGGATTCAATTTATCAACAATATCCGTACTTATTCGAAATAGGTAAAATTTCGAGGACGAAATTCCTTTAAGGAGGGGAGAGTTGTAACATCCCAAATAATATAATGTTAGATTTTTAGAAATTATTAAGAATTAAATCCTAGCCTAATGGTTAAGGGCTTGGTAGAAAGTATAGAGAACTAAGAGTTGTAACATCCCAAATAATACAACTGGGCTATTTGCCCATTAGTCCTCAAACTCTTGCTCAACCCAATTCTTTAAAAGTCTCTTCCTAATTAACTAAAATTCCCATTTGTTATTTTAGCAAATTAAAAACCAGACCTCTACTTCATAATCTCAAAAAACTCTCTCTTACAATTTTGTTCTCAAAACCTTATTGCTGGAAAAATAATCTTTGAATTCTTGAATCCTTGCAATCAAGCTCTAATCTAGCATCTTCATCAAAATCATTGAAGTTTGCAGTACTTACTTGTCAAATCCTTGTAAAAAATCAGTAAGTATCTCGTTCCCTACCAATTAGGACCTTCCAATCTTGGGTAACAACAAGCTTTAACAGATATTTCAATATGTTATTGAATCTTTAAAGTTTTTGTCAAAACCCCCTCAAATCTTGAAAACCCCTCATTGATAATCTCGTTTTCCAATTGAAAGGCAATTGTAGGTGTTTGGATCGAGCTTGAACATGGGGTAGTTGCTTGAGATCTCGAAAAAGTAAGGTGGGTGACATTTTATGAAAAATCAGGTCAAAATTCAAAACTGCCAGGTACACACAGTCTACCACAGGGGCTTGTGGCCCACCCATGTAGGTTACACGGTCCCTTACACGGCTATGTTCCCTTGCATTCGTGCTTTGCACATGGCTTGGAGACTTGCACAGAGTCTGGTCACACGGCCATATGGCTCCTACAACTCACCCCTTCACATTGTACGCGGTCTATTCCTACACCTTCACCCTTACGCATCACACAGGGCTTGGGGCTTCATACACGGGTTGGTCACACAACGTGTGGCCCCTGAAACCTAAAAATTATAGCTTTTATTTATCTATATTTTTTTTTAAAGCTCAGTCCCTGATTAGGTTTTTAATGGCATCAAGAGAACTAGATTTTATAATTAGGTCCCGGACTAGGAATAGAATGGATAAACACATGAATGAACAAATTTATGATTTAAATATTTATGGTTTATGGCATAAATTCGTAAATGATTTTATGGTTACCAATAGAATATAATTTCTTCGAAATGTTTGTTTAAATTTGTGAATGATTATATATATTTACAAACTGTTATACATGCCAAATAAATGTTTCGTATGCCTCAATAATTGATATATTTATTGCCCTATTTCTGCTATAAGGTAGAATGTTGAATGATTATTGAATGAACGAACTGAAAGATCTAATTATATTGCATATGCATGGGGGATGTCATGAAAGGTGGAAAAACGATAGTTCATACTGCATAAATGAATGTTCGCTACGTATTCAAAGTCTTAATAGATTCCAACTACGACTTTATTTACTAGCTATCCACGATCCCTCTAACAACTTTTATCTGGGAGCAGTTGTGGATCTTCAGTCGAACGAAAGCTTTTTTCTGCACCCAAAAGAATGTAGTGATAAAATTCCACAATATGAGTAAAAAGGTAGAAAGGGTTCTAGGGAACTCCCTATTTGGAGAGCTGGTGGTCAGGTGTAAGATTAATGAATGTTAAACGAAATGTTAAACGAATGTTGCATTGCATAATATGCATCATCATTGAAAGGCACATGATGAAACGACTGAACTGATAAATGTGCATATACCCACTGTGAATGATATTATGACTCTATAGTAGAATTGTTCAATTGAATTTGATTGAGTGTTAATGTCTTCTTGTCTAGAGTGACAGAAACTGAATTATCATATTGTTAAGGTTATTATGTGAATTTGATTATAATGATTGACATGCATGTTCAAATATTGAATTGATCTATTGTAAAATGTCTCCCACTAAGCCTCTCTAGCTTACTCTCCTATTTTCCATCTTTTTAGATACTCCAACGGGCTAGAACGCGCGCTCGACATATGGAGGGTCCCAGCTTGTCATGGACTTTATCTAAGAATATTATTATTAATTCGGTTCTCAATATTGATATTGTCATTATTATTGTTTATGGATCCATGGCATGGGATATAATGTTTTAAAAATTGATCATTTAGGATGCATGGTATGGATTATTAGGAAGTCTTGAAACTAGTTGAAATGTTATTTATATTTATTATTAGGGTTTTACGATGAGATTGAGTATGGTTCTTATACATATATGCTAAAAACAGTGTTATTTATTTTAGAATATGTTAATTATTCGCAGCTGCTATATTTTTAAAAAAATTTTGCTGGAAAATTTAAGTGTATAAAATAGGTTTAGATTTGAAAATTGATTTCAAACAGTATTACATTTTGTTTGTAGATGTGTTTTCAAGGCACACGTGGATATATTTTCTTCGCAAGAAATCTGATGCGTTGCAAATGTTTTTGAATTTCAAAACTCATGTTGAACTTCAGCTAGGTGTCAAGATCAAAAAACTTCAGACAGATGAGAGAGGTGAGTTTCGCAGCTTTACTTCATATATCAAGGGTTGTAGTATAGCTCATCAACTCACTTGTCTGCACACATCTGAGCAAAATGGGATGGTGGAAAGGCGTCATTGGAAGATTGTGGAAACTGGTTTGGTTATGCTTGCTCATGCATCCTTACCTTTGTCTTATTGGACTGATGCCTTTTACTTTGCGTATGTCATGAATTTGCTTCCTACAAAGGTGTTAGGTGGAATATCTCTGAGTGAAAAGCTTATTGGTCAAAATCTTGATTATAAGATGCTTTATGTGTTTGGGAGCTTATGTTCTCCTTTGCTGAGACCATACAACTGTTACAAGTTACAGTATAGGTCCACGCCTTGTACATTTCTGAGCTATGCACCAAATCACAAAGGTTATAAATGTTTGGATAAGACTAGTCGAGTGTACATTTCTCGACATGTTCAATTTGATGAAGAGGGTTTTTCCATTTGCCAAAGTTTTAATTTGGAAGTATGGTGTAGCTTTTGATAGTTCCAATATTGTTACTACTCTTCCAATTGTTATGTTTCCCTTACCTGTGAGTACTCATCCTATGGTTTCTATACCAGCTCCTTCTGAATCTTCTATGCAATATCCTTAATAGGACTCTACTATTTCAGGCTTGTCCGTATCAAAATCAGATGACAGTCAGCATATCCTTCTACCAGTTCAATGATGCAAGGTTCAACTCAGAGTAATATTCATCTTATGATTACTCGGAGTAAAGTTGGGGTTAACAAGCCAAAGGTTTACACTGCTACTCTTAGATCTGTTAAGTCGCTTGACATTCATGAAGCTATGGCCATTCCCAAATAGAAGGATGTTGTTCATGATGAGCTACAAGCTCTAGTAAAAAAATAATATTTGGGATTTATTGTCGACACCAGGTAACCGATTCCTTGTTGGCTACAAATGGTAGTGTGGCTCGAAACAAAGTTCGTCTGGTTGCTCAAGGTTTTTCTCAAGCTGTTAAATTGGATTATCATGAGACATTCAGTCCTGTAGTCAAAGCAAACACAGTTTGAACTATTATTGTGCTAGTTGTGTCGAGAAAGGATAAACTACACCAAGTTGATGTCAATAATGCTTTTCTAAATGGTGATTTAGCTGAAGATATATACAAGAGACAATCACCTAGTTTGGGGGCCTTGGATGTCAATGGGAAGCCTTTAGCTTGTCGACCTCTAAGGAACTCGTAGGAAGTGCCACATGCTCTACAGGTGACCTAGGCACATGTCCAGCAGGTACGGGGATCATCTTAAATGCGAGTCCTAGAAATAGAAAGGATTACGTGCTCCATAAACATATGCCCAGCAAACTTGGAGCTCACAGAGAATGTCAGTACTAAGGACAAAGAATGCCAGTACTGAAGGCAGCAGGGTCAAGAAAAAATAGTGGGGTCTTATCATGAGCTGTAATGGTAGCTGTAACAACACGTATAAATAACCAGATACTCATATCAATAAGACACAAGCAAAATATTACTTAACAATTGGTATGGTGAACGTGGACTTACTTTCAAACATCAGATTTCTTCTAGCTTGATTAAGTTTTCCTCGACACTCAAAGTAAATGGCTCACCCAAGCGAAACTTCCCCTTTCAACCTTTTGTCAGGATAGGTCGGAGCGTCGAGTTCCAGTGCCCAACATAATGAGACAGACTTGTTTGCTGCATGGTTCATCAGCAGGCCAAAAAACCTTGACAATGTGGCCCATCGGGAACCTTTCCCTTCATTGGACCTGAGCCTCTCTATAGGTCAGAGACTGTCCCTTCCTTTCAACCAAGAGGCACCCCTGCAGCAGTTTTTGGCTCTCCAAGAGTAGATGAAGTTCATGAGAGAGCAGATGGCCGCTCAAGAAGCACGATTTTGTAGAACAACATGCCTTCTAGAAAGAACTACTGAGATAGAATGAGGAGCTACGAAGAAAGATGCACGTGGACAACTCTGGCTCCCAGGATAAGGTGAATACATAAGATGAAGCCCCGAGCAAACAAGTGAAAGAATGGAAAAATGAAATGGATGAGCTAGCCGAGACGTACGGGTGTTACATCCTGAGTCACAGGATACGGACTGGTTGTTTTACTCCAACAACCCGTTGTCCCCCAAAATTGAGATAGTAGGTTTACTACATGATTTCAAGGTCCCAAAAGACATATTCGAGGGAATGAGGGACCCAATTGCTCACCCGATGCAATACAACGATTATATGAACATTTGAGGGCATCAAATGCGGTGAAGTGCAAATCCTTCTTGACAACGTTAAAAGGAAGTGCCAAAGATTGGTACCTATCTCTCTCACAAAGTTCAATCTGCAACTTATCACAGTTGGGCCAGATGTTCTTTGGCAGGTTCAGAGCCTACCGAGTGATCATGAACATGCCTATGAGATTAATTTAAGTAAAACAGTGGGAAGGCAAATCCCTTCAAGACTACATGAAAAGATTCCATACAATGACCCCCAACATAAATTTAAGCTTTTAAGCATCTATGCTTTTAAGCATGCATTGAGAGCATGGTTTCAAAATTTAAGGGTTTTTTTAGTTCAACAGCTGAATTTTTAGGTTTCACGAGCTGATTCATCATTATTTTTCAAACAAACTCTATCTGGTTGTATTTTTCTTCTTGTATATGTTGATGATATAACCATGACAGGTGATGTATGCTCCGAGTTAGATGATGAGATTTAATGTTTGAACCAAACATTCTCCTTAAAGGATTTAAGGGAATTGAAATATTTTCTTGGCCTTCTTGTGGATACAAATGGAGATTGTATGCATGTGTCTAAGCAAAAGTACGCTGGAGAACTCTTGGAGCGAGCTAATATGGCTAATGCTAAATCAGTTAATATACCTATGGTAAAATCCCCTGCGCTCACTTCGTTGGTTGGTTCTCCACTTGCAGATGGTACCAAATATTGGCAAGTTGTTGGTAGTTTGCAGTATGTATGTCTGACTCGACCTGACATAGCATTTGCTGTTAACAAAGTCAACAAATACATGCATTGTCCACATGATGTTCATTGGACGGCTGTCAAACAGATCCTACGTTATATTCGAGGTACACTAACTCATGTTCTGGTTTTTCAGCCTTCGAGTGTCTCCTTAATAGGTTTTTCTTATGTTGATTGGGCTAGCTCTCGTAAGTTAACATCAGGGTTTTGTGTGTATCTTGGAAACAACCTTATCGGATGGACTTCTAAGAAGCAAAGTGTTATATCTCGGTCCACCTCAAAAGTCGAATATAGAAGTCTAGCTAATGCAACATCCGAAGTGACATGGGTCCGTATCCCTACCTTGCGAGCTGGTTCTGCGTGCAATCTTGCCTTATGAGTTTGCGTAAGGTTCTTGCGAGTTGGTTCTATTTCCTTGCTCTACAATCTGGTCCTCTCATAGTCGGGTCATCGGTCGGAGGCCCGGATCATTTCTAGGGTTTGGGTCTCAAGCTATTGGCGTATAATAGAAATAATTAAATTTTCTATTAAATAAACAAACATGCCTGTTTTTTCTCTTATAATATTTTAATCTTTTTCTTTTTTTTAAAATTTTATTTTATTTTATT
>JABEZY010271957.1:0-19055 GCA_013467495.1 Gossypium gossypioides | reverse complement strand
CACGCTTACCCTACGATTTTGGACTCTCGAAAAGATGATTCCTAATGTGAAACTAGGGGTCTCCCCTACGATTATTGTTTGGTCCTTCAAGATGGTAAGGAGTAGCATTAGTACGATAATAAATAAATGATAATAAAATGTAACATTATCCCTATGGCCACTATACCATTCGACCATGATATGAAACCACTAAGAGAAGGATTTTGGGATCCAAATAACCACACTTACAACTTGATTCAATACAAAATGGTTAATGAATAGAGAAAGAAATGAAGTCGATGAATCAAGTGATCTAAAAAGATTGATAGAATGAAGGGAATATGTAAGTTTAATCAATTAAAGAATCGAAAAGTGAAAGAGGAAGAGAAAGGAAGAATTTTTGGTCACCAGTGGTGGCGGTTTAACGGTGGCTGCCCAGCGATGGTAGAGCGGTGGTTCGACATTGGAGAGCTATAGAGATTCGGCATAATAGGGACGGAGAAATGAGACCGCTGTGGCACGTGGAGGTGATCACGGTGGCGATGGGAGGAGAAAAAGAATATGAGAGGAGGTGCAGTAGCCACGAGGTGTGGTGAACGGTAGTGGAGCGTTTGATCATGGTGGAAGAAAGGAGCAATGATTAAAAGAAAGTGTGATGGTTGTTTTGCAAAATGGAGAGAAAATGGATGAGAATAAAAATAAAAAAGAGAGAAAATGAGATTTAGAGGGAGGTAGGGATGGCAAAGTGAGATTGAGAGAGTGGGAATAGGTTGGTCAATTAGGTTTAGGTTCAATGAACATTTTGTACTGCAAGGATGAGAAGTTTTGGCAAGGGAGGGAGATATGGAGTAAAAAGGGGGATCATGCACCCTTAAATATAGGTAAGTTTGACCTGTATTAGAGGTAAGCAATCCTCCAATTTATGGTGAAAAAGGGGTGGACGACAAGCACTTAAATCGCATGGAAAAATTGTAAAAAAAAGTACATAGAAAAGTGTTAGCATTAGGACTTGAAACATGGACCACTAAGATTGCGAAGGAGTTAATAAACTACTAGACTACTCACTTTCTTGTTCTCAAACTTGCACAAATAAAAATAAAAATATGGGATGACATTTGCTAAGGGTTTCTGTTGGGTATTGACCCAATTAAGCAACGAACAAGTAAAAAATAACAGAAGAAATTGTGAAGTTGAACACACAAATTTAACGTGGAAAAACCTCTCCAAAGAGGATAAAAAACCACAGGCAAATATAATTTTACTATAATGGCAAAAGAACGAAGAGTACAAAGATGGAGATAAAAATTAAACCCCGAAACCCCAAAAACAAAGAACCTTCAAAACATAAACATAAATTTCTTCAAAAGTGTTATGAGTTTTAATATCTAATTAGAGTTTGATTGAAACAAATAAACAGAGTTTAACTGAAAGATTATTTCTCAAATTTGACTAAAATAAGAGTCATACTCAACAAATCTCCACCTTGACTCATATTTCCACAACGTCATCTTTTCCAAAGCCCACCACGGGCCTATTTTAAACTATACAGGGAATTAACTGAGTTGAATCTGTACTTAGAAACTGGAAGACTTCTATCCTTTAACTTGTACACTGCCAAATTAAAACTAACTCGAGTCTGATTTTCATGAGCACAATTCCCTAACTTTTCAAAACCCGCATCCAAAAGAGAAGCTCTCTTCAACAAAACGATCATACCTTTTTTCCCTCCTATGACCAAGTTGTTTTCGCTCCAAATGAGTTGACTTCGAATCCGTAACGAGCGAGGGACGTCCAATTTCAATGACCACTGTAGAACTTTGTAGAATATAAAGGCTGTCAGTTTTTTTAACTTTTAACAAAATGAGATCCCCATGAGACACCTAAATGCTACTCGACTCGATGTTGATTCTACTACCTTTCAAGTCTAAAATACTCAAGGAGATGAGATTCTTTCATAAATTAGGTATATACTTGACATCTGAGAGTGTCCTAATCGTCCCATCGTGCATCCTAATTTTAACAGTACCAATACCAATTACCTTACTGGATGAATCGTTTCCCATGCGCATAACTCCACTTTCAACGGAACTGTATGTGGAGAACCATTCTCTATTGGAACATATGTGGAAAGAACATCCTATATCTAGGATCCACTCGGATGTAAGCTTGGAGCTTTCACTCGTTGATACTAATAAGAAATCATCATCACTTTCGTTGGCCAAATTAGTACCAACTACATCTTCCTCGTTACTCTTAGTAGCCATTTTATTTTGCAGTTTATAACAATCTGCTTTGATGTGACCTAACTTCTTACAATAACGACACATTTTGTCTCGCTTCTTTGATGCTACCAAAACAGATGCTTGCCTGTTTGCCTTGCTATCCGAACCAAACTCATTGTCGAGTAGTTGGTATTGATACCATATTGATACCTTTCAAAAAAATCGATACCAAAATTCAATTCTGTCTTCTTTGTAAAATAATGGTATCGATAATTAGTTGATGGTATCGATATTTTACGAAAAAGTATCAATACTCATTTCAAAATCGATACCATTTTGACATACTGTTTTGTTTGGATACCACTCATTTGGTCAAGTATCGGTACCAAATGCCAAAGTATTGATACTTATTTCAATAATGGTAAAAATCTCAACTTAGCAAATTCATTTCAGGCCAAAAAGTTACCTAACCACAAAAAAACCATAATTTCATTCATTAAAACACCTAAATAACTAACCAATGTGCCCTTCAAAGGCACCACATTTAAAACACTTATCTTAAATCAATTTAATATCATAAGTTCTACCATTTAAAACTTCAAATATACCAAATATCCACATCCAACAACACATCAATCAACAAAAGCATTAAGACACAGTAAGGCTTGGCACAGTCCAATACGTACCAAATAGACATACAACTCTATACATGCCACTTATAACCATTTCCATGCATTCAAAAGCTACCAGAGTGGATTGATAGATAGTGTGATCATGATCCGACAAAAATTCCAACCGTTCGAGCTTTCAAATGATCTACAAAACAAAGAAAAAAACTATATAAGCAACTAGTGCTTAGTAAGCTTATATAAAGGAACTTAAACTTACCAATTGCATTAAATTAAGCAACCATGAGTAATTCCATTTAGTCCTAGACTAAATTCCTTTCCTATACACCATACCTCACAAGGTTTGTAGGTGAAGCAATGCACATATAAATCCAACCCAATCAAGGCATATAACATATCACACATTTCAATTTCACCATTCATCTATCATATGACTACCTTATACCTTCATTTTCTTTTATCTATATTGATCATATTTCCCGTATCCTTATTTTAAATCATAGATTATTTCATATAGTCATATACTTTGTAAAGCTTTAATTACCCGTTCATATCATGAAAAGAATTTCATTATATAAACCATCCATCCACATAATTCAAATGTTACCTTTACAATCCAAATAAATCAAAACATAAATGAGTCAATATATATGATGAGTCTATGTTTGTTTTCATGGAGTCGTTTAAAGGGGTCCGTCCGGACTTTAAACACGTACTCTGGAAAAGGACAAGTCCATGGTCATGGCACTAAAATGAAAAGGACCATATTGTAACAATCCATATATGTAACAATCCACATAATTCACATTTACTCAAAGTAACAATCCATATATGTAACTAAGAAACTCATTATAATATCTTTCACTTACCAATACTATAAATATGCCATAATATATATAAGCACATAAATAGATTGTAATTCCATTTATTTCATAACAAGATTTCATCAATATAGAAGTACTCATATGTAAACAAATAGTTCATTGAACATTTAACACTTTATAATATCTTGTAAATGCATCAACATTTAAACACATAAGTAAACCATAAATTTCTTTAACATTTAGCCCGATGAACTAAGTAACTCATCTCGAATACTCGAGTAACTACACCACTTTAAAGGCATCATAGATGTATAACAGAGGCACCGAATTACAGACAGAGGCACAAATGTGCAATCAATGGCACCGAAGTGCAAATCCCATTCAAGCACGCATACTAACCCTATCGGTATGTCAATCGTATCCTACACGATTACTATGTTTAGTCGGGCATCACATTTAAATTCATTACTCAAGTGCATTTCCATCATTCAGAGACACTTCATCCTTTTCGTACACATACCATAATTTCATTACTTCCATATCTTTAATATGCAACGACAAGAAATACTACTATCAATTTCTTGAGTTCATATATAATAATTTGCAATATTCCAATATATATATATAAATAACCAATATAATTTCACATATATACTAGCAACTAAGTAGAAACAATAGTGTAATCACAGTTAATTTACATTTACATAACAACTCACTAGTAACTTACCTTTACCAAAGTAAAAAATTAAAAAGGCAATCTATAATTCCTGATCACCAAATACAATTTCACCAAAAATATTAATAATTGTACAAATATATCCTTTAATTTGATTAATTTGTCTAGTTGATCCATAATAATAATTTACCACACCTTTATCAATTTAATATAAAAATAGCTTAAATATCTATTTACATTCATTCAAAATAGAAAATAATGATTTCAATCCTTATACAAACTTACCTCGATTAAAACAATTACTAAAACGGAGTCGACAACTAGCCCGAAACTTTAGCTTTTCCTTGATTTAAATCCGATTACGACATTTCTTGATCTAAATAATAATTGAACCCAATTAATACATTTCTAGCATTCTAACAAGTAGTTTTATGCAATAAACCCTTCCATTAACAATTTACAAATTTACCCCCAATATTTTAACTTTTATACAATTTAGTCCCTAAACTTGAAACTTACAAATTTATCATTTTTAGCTAAAATTCATATTAGCCAATTTTCCTAGGGTGCCATATCAGCCCATTTTTATCATCATTTCATAATATTTACCTTGAATCTTACTATTTCTATAAAATTATCAAAAATCACTTAACAAAAATTGTTTATTTAGCAACTAAATTTAATAATCCATCATCTAAATTCAAAACACATGCTAAAACTATCATGGTAAGTCCCTAATTTTTTAACAGCTTTACAAATTAACCGTCGGGCTAACTAGAATAAGCTAATATGATATAAAAAACATAAGAGTTAATAAAAGTAGGGCAAAAACACCATACCATGAATGAAATACTATCTTGGTCGATTCTCCACCTTTTAGCTATGGTGATTTCAGTCATGAAATGGTGAAATGGGGGAGATGATGATAGTTGGCTTGTTAATTTTATGCTTATTTATCAATTTACTAAAATACCCTTTGTGTAAACCTTTAAATTACTTAATTCTTTTACCCAAAACCGTCCACTAACACCACCAAGGGTATAATAACCAAATAAGGCCATCAAATCTTGTTTCCTTATTAGATTAGCACCTTTTACTATAAGAAACTTAGTTTTGTAGCTTTTACAAATTAGTCCTTTTAATTAATTAACTAACTAATCGTTAAAATTTCTTAACCAAACTTTAATACGACTTTAATAACACTTTGTAAATATTTAACAAAATATTTACGGGCTCATTTTATAGAAACGAGGTCCCAATACCTTCTTTTCTAAAACTATTTAACTTTTAAGACGTACCACTTGAACCTAATTATTCGTTCAATTAATAAATATCATTAAATCAAATTTAGATGTAATTCTATACTTGACTCGTAAATATTAAATAATAATATTTACGAACTCACTCATCGAATTTGTGGCCCCGAACTACCGTTTCTGACATTACTAAAAAATAGGTTGTTACATGTTTTCTTAGATTTTTTAGGGTCTAGTTTATTTGTTCTTTGTTTTCTTTCAAGAGATCTGATTTGTGAAGGAGATCAACTTCTATGGATTCCCATTTATTATCAATATCAATTAGGCTTTTCTTAAACTCTTTACTTCATTAACTCATTATGATTAATTCTTCCATCTATTCCATGTTCTTTATGAAAGCCATGAGAAACTAATCCCTCTATGGGGGATTAGCGAGTGGAGGTATGATCTGTTAACTATTTTGTAGGGTCACTCAACAAGTCAACTGTTTGGGAAAGGAAGAACGTGAAACAAACCCTGGGCCTGACAACCCCAGGAAGTCATCAAGGTGGGAATTAATCCAAATTTGGTATTGCCCATTCATGAACAAGTTCACCCCAATCCAGTCTAGACTCTGAGGTCGAAAGATAAGTAATTCTTGCTGACTTGTTATGCTAGTGAAAGATTGAAAGATCCTGCTAGGGTAATGACTAGTTGATTGACGAGGAACCCGAAGCAACAGTTGATGGGGATTATCGATGCGAGTTAATCACCTATAATCGAGATTTGATTTACTCTACTCTTTTATCTCTTGAGTTTTATTTATTTTATATTATCTTAATTTAGTATTACAAAAACCATAAAAACATTCTTTATTCTTTCGTGCTATAATTTATTTAAAAGTACTAATTAGATCTTTTAGTGTTTAGGTTAGAATTGATCTAGCACTCACCTCCCTTAGGTACAATCCTCGGAGTACTAACCTACTTTGTTGTAAAACTATATTACAACTTGACCTGTATACTTGCGGATACTGCCTTGTCATTCTATATCTTATTACAGTATTCATACTTTGGACATTAGTATGTCCATAAGCGGTCAAGTTGTTGGCATCGTTGCTAGGGAGGCAACGTCACTAGGTTAATTTTAATTTTTGCTCGTAATAGAATAATTAGGAAATTTTTAGGTTATTGATTCAATTTTATTTTATTTATTGCTAATAATCTCCTCTTTCTGGGTATAGTGTATGAATCGCAGTAAGGGAACACCTATTGTAGCAGCAATCGATCAAAAAAGAATAATCTGAAGAAATCACCGTCAGCAACAACAACAGAAATAGAGGCAAGATCAACCACCTACTGCACATAACTTTCCACAAGAAAATCCATTATTCGATGACATTGACAATAACGTTTTACGAAATTTACCAGCACCACTGTTACTCGCAAACATACATATGGTTCGAAATGAGAGAACATTAAGGGATTATGCCTTACCAAGCTTGGACACGGTTCATGAATGTATAGGAAGGCTGGCGATTACAACTAAAAATTTCGAGATAAAACCGGCTATGATTCAGATGATTTAGAATAATCTGTAGTTTAGGGGCACTATGACAGAGGACCCTAATCAATATTTAAAATAGTTTCTCCAACTCTATGATACTTTTAAATATAACGGGGTCACTGATGACGCTATTTGTCTTTGGTTGTTCCCTTTCTCCTTGATTCATAACGCCTTTTCTTGGTTAGACTTGTAAGCATTGGGGTCTATCACGACATGGGATGAACTCGTCGAAAATTTCTTACAGAAGTTTTTCCCAATCAACAAAGTAATTTAACTAAGAAGAGAGATCGTTGTATTTAGATAGATAGAGGGAGAAAGTTTCTATGAGGCATGAAAACGTTTCAAAATGTTGATTCAAAAATGTTCGCACCACAAATTTCCTGATTGGATGCGACTGCATGTATTTTATAATAGGTTGGATGCAATCGCAAATCTGGATTAGACGGAGCAGCAAGAGGAGCCCTTATGAACATGACGTATTAGGACACGTACGAAATTATTGAAAATATGGCATTAAACTCCTGTCAGTGGCCAATTAAATGCTTCACATATGGCAAGAAACCTACAATGGTCAAAGCTATACTAGATGATGATAAGTATAAACAAATAGTGGATAGACTTAACCGTATTAAGTCTGCTTCTACACCATCTATGCATAAAGGAGACAAGACACTCTTCCATTATATCAATAATCCTGCTTAGGATATAACTACATTGGAAATAGGGGTGAAAATTCTTATTCAAATACATTAAATCCTGGCTGGAGGGATCACCAAAACCTGAAATGGAGAGGAAACCAAGGAGGAGGTAACAGTTCAAATAAAGTTAAAAATACTAATTACTAACCTTCTTATTTGTATAAACCTCAAGATAGGGCCAACCATAGTGACCAAATTGCATGTGGTCAACGACTAGATAGAATCGAGAGAGAGATGCAGTTAATGAGAAATGATGTCAAGCAAGTGCAGTCTGAGTGCACCAACTCAACAAGAACCTTGACTAAGCTTGAGGATGAAATGAGTCAATTGATAAGCATGATGGGTGACATCAAAAGACAAATTGGCACACAAGGAATACAGAAGACAATTCACAGAGGAAATGGAAGGAGCATGTGAAGGCGATAGCACTTTGAGTAGGTAAAGTACTGAGTAGCCCAGAAAACCCTATTCTAGAGGGAGTTGTGGAGAATATTGATGATCCTCGAGAGGAATTCCTAGAAGCTGAAGAAGAACCAAGGACAGAAGAGTCAAAGACAACATTGGCTTAGCCAGAAAAAGAAACACTGAAGATGCCGAAATCACAAAGATTCCATTCCCTTCGAGACTTGAGGAAAAGAAAAAGAGGGATGAGGATGAATTTTTAAGTTTCTTGAACCTATTTAAAACACTAAATGTTAATCTACCTTTACTTGAGTTAATTGAGAAGGTTCCCAAGTACGCCAAGTTTTTAAAGAAAATGATGGCGAGGTGTAAGAAAATTAAGGTAGCATAACAAATTAACTTAATTGCTTCTTGTAGTGTAATTATTTCAAGACAAGTGCCCCCAAAACTAAAAGATTCAGGAACATTTACTATTCCCATAGAGATAGGGAGCATTCATTTTAATAGAGCTTTATTTAATCTAGGAGCTAATATTAATTTAATGCCTCTATCAATTTTTGAAAAACTCAGGTTAGGGGATCTGAAAACTACTTAGATAACATTATTGTTGGCTGACAGGTCTTCAGTACGTCTGAAAGGGGTATTGGAGGATGTGCTAGTCAAAGTGTGAAGTTTTATTATCCCCGTAGATTTTGTGGTACTTAATTTTGAAAAAGATCGTGAGATACCGATCTTATTAGGTAGACATTTCCTGGCCACTTCTAGGTCCACTATTGATTTAGAGAAAAATGAATTAATTATGAAAATCAATGGTGAGATAGAAATGTTTAAATATGGTCATCAATCAAATGATGGGAGTAAGTTAAGGGAACAATGTGAAGAGTTATATGTTTCTAACAATCCTGTGTCAAGGGACAAACTTCCTTTTATGAATACAGAAAGAATAAACAGGTTCAAGGAAAGAGACAAGCGGGTAAGAGTGGAATGACACGACGGGGATGGACTAATACTGACAGAATGAAAGAGTTGCCCAGACGCGAATTGATGATAATGTCAGATGAATCCGGTAGTAAAACTTAAAATTTATTTGAATTATTGCTTAACTTTTGTAAAGTTTTGTATATTTAACTAACCATATAGTTTAGATGGTAACTTTTATTTTATATATGTTTATTTTGACATCAATGCATCTTTAAGATAGAAAGTTGGGCTAACCTTTTGAGCAGAATGTAGGAACTGAAGAAACCTACTCAATGTCGTGACACCATACTCCTATGTCACGACATGGAGAGCAATCTTCCTAAATCTCCAAACTAGAAGATGTGTTGCGACATCGCTGTAATTTTCTACAGGGTCAACCTGACCCATTCACGTAACCCAACAGTTTAACCCTTAATATACCCAATTTTAACCTTTTAAAAGACTTATTTTCTTACCTACGATCAGATAACTCTCTTATTAAACCTAGCCTAACCTTTCTTTCTTTCATATTTTGAAAAACAATTCTCAAAACACTTAAAACCTAAACCCCCAATATATTAAACATTCTATTTCCTCTTCATAAAATCTTCAATCAACATCGGTGCAACAAGGAACAAGAATATTGTGGGGAAGCAAGTAATTCAAATGAACTTTCACTATATATTTAAGGTTAAGGGTTCCTAAATTCAACTTTTTATTGTGCCATTAAATTATTTGCTTAGTACTTCATTAGGATTGAAATATCATGCCTTTTAGGAAATTTAGGTGAACTATGGAAATAGAGCCATCGATGGTTCAAAATCCCTATACCTTTCCAAATCTGAATGTTGAAAAATATTTTAATAAACTTCAAAGAAAAACATTCATTCAACAGAGGGGATTTGATCCATCCATGATTTTGTGTAAGGAAATATGGCCTTTAGTTAGATATCACAGGTGGAAATGTTTTTGGACGATCCCTAAAGATAGTGTTCTGGTCCCTATTATTCAAGAAATTTACGCATCCCTACAAGACCATGAGTCTAGAAACACTGAAGGCCATATATGGGAACTAATAATTGTGTGAGGGAAAGAAGTACAAGTAACCCCTCGAATAATTTGTGACTTTTATAATGCTCCATACTATGAAAATGATTTTATTGATGAAATTGATTTCGAATACTTCTGGGACATAGATATTGATAACATTATGAACTTTTTGACTGAAATAAGAGGTTAATAGAAATATCGTTCCGGTACCAATGTTCTTGTATCCATTCATCAAGCTATTATGTTTCTAGAGGCTAAGATGTAGATCTAATTTGTGTGTATGAGAATAGTACATGCTTTAAATGTTTCTAACGTTAATACCTTTAAGGCAGTGTTACTTTATGCTATTTTACAGAACAAATAGGTATGTATCGGTAAATGGATCTATTAAAACATGAAAAGATGCATTTGTGGCTAGAAGGTGGCCATCGTCTGTCCTCATCTAGTGACAACTTTATGCAAAAAGGCTGGTGTACCTATGACATCCACTGAGCAATCGATAAAACCTTCCTAAAGTATTATCAACGACACCTTGTTCCAATAGTACGTAGAGTTGCGAGCCAAATAAATAAAGGATTGTAACAAGCGACAACAAGAAACGACTGCTACACCGGCTTCGTCATAGAGTTTGACATGAGCTCTACAAGACATCGGTGAAAATAGTTATCCAAATCTTGGTTGGATGATACAGTGGATACAAGAGTTGGGACCAATTTTTTAAGAATTTACGAGGCAAAACAACATTCAGGTCCCCAACTATACACCTAACATGTTTGGGCCAGCAAATACAGGGCAAGGAGAAGAAGTGCATAACATCGAAGAGGATGATGAGGATGACAAAAGTAAGGAGATGGATTTTGAGGAGGATGATTGAACTTTTTTTTTTGAAAACTTGTATTAATTTTTGGATGATTTTAATTTAGACTTTATAGAAGTAGGATTAATAAGTAGATTTTTAGTATGTTGTATTTTGTTTAAGTTTTCTATGTAGGAACCCAACACGAAGAAGACATAAACAATTTGAGCTTTACACAACCAAATGAGGAAGCACCCACCATTAGCAACTAGAGCGACCACAATCAATCGGGTAACTTCTATCCTTATCTTTTTAAGGGCTACAATTGAGGACACATTGTCAACTAAAGTGTGTGGGGTAACATAGGAAATTTATTTTAAAATTTTTCGTTGATTTTTCTTGTCTTTTGTGTTCTTGAGCTTGTAGAAATACAAGTAATTGGTTAGGAGCATGTACATAGGTTGCTTATTTTTATGAATAAATTTAGCCTAATGATAGGTTCTTTTAAATTTTTTATTATTAGACTACTAAGTTTGATATGTTGCACTGTAAATAGGCATTAAGCAATCAACTATACCAAGTGATATAGAAAATACAAGGAAACAAGCATGCTAGCAGGAATGATAAATGGTTGAATTTGTATTTGTTTGTTGGATTAAATTTGTGCATGTTGAGATATTGAGGGATGACCTAAGGCATTGTTTGGACACATCTAGAGCCAAAAAGCTATCCTATTTATATTTCACCTTTAGTACCAATTTTTGAGCTTGTTGACACTTCCTGATTGCCCGTATTACACGTCTCGAGCGTGAAAACATTAATTTGTATTTGTCCTTTTTCTTTGGTCTCACACTACATGATTATAGATGTTTGGCCATACGTATTGAGGGTTAAGTAGATATATCACGGTGAATTTTGTAAAAATATAATGAAATAGGATAGATTGGTATGATATAGGAACTATAAGTTAGCTTAATGAGCGAAACAAAAAGAAAAATACAAAAAGTGAATTAGTATGAGTAGAAAAGGTCTTAAACTAGCAAAAAAGCATTCATGAGTGAGATGTATTGAAAAAGAGAAAAGTCAGAAAGTCACAAAAAGAAAGAAAAATTCATTCATTAGTGAACAAAAACTCGTAAGGCTAGCCATAGTTACCATGTCATGCTATGACTTCTTATATCTGGAGAGACAAGGAAGGTGGGGAAAGGAGAAACAAGGCGGTAAGCGAGTAAGGGTCATTAAGGGGGAAAAATTGTGACCAATATGATGTGCCAAACTATTTTCATGTTTGTAACCATTTTTTATGCTTACTATTTTTGAATTTCATACTTGTCCTAAGCCTCAAAACGTTACAAGCTGAAAAGTCTTATGTGACCTAAAATATCATTATACATGAATGGACATCATACTGAACATATGCATCGATGACTATTTGTATTCTGCTTAGATAATCAAAGTACTTGTATGATCTGTCGGTGGATTCCTACAGGTGAGACCCTTAATACTTTGTAACATACTGAACTTAGATGTTTGTGGTCAAAAGTGGTAAGTCAATTACTCATCATGTTAAGATTGTTTGTAAGTATGAAATGCCTAAGTTATATGCTCCCAAGTCAATACTTGTATCATATTTTCTCAAGGGTCATCATTTTATTGTCTTTGTTTATGTTGCTTGAAGACAAGCAGTGACTTAAGTGTGGAGGAGTTTGATCTACCGTAATTTCGTGTAGCAAATTAAACTAATTTTTGCACTTAAGAAGCCTGAATACAAGTATTTCTATTACATTTTAGTTAAGTTTATTTAATTTTACTTATATATAATAAAATGTGTGAATTATGTCTTTTATTGACCTTAAGGGCTAAATAAAGCCTAAAGGAGAGCTAACATACTTCGTGAGTGTGCAAAAAACAATTAGAAAGCATTTTAGGTCGATACTGGATGCTATGTTGCAACATGGGAGGTCCGATGTTGCAACATAGAGAGTAAAGTGGAGAAAATATGAAACTACCTCCGATGTTGTGACACTGACTAAAGGCGTCACGACATACCCCTAAAGACATCCCAAGGAGGAGCATACTGACTTCAATTTCACGACAGAGGTTCTGTTATGTTGTGACATTGACTCTTGGATGGAAAACAAATGCGAAGTAGAGGCATTTTGGTTTGCACAATCAAACTTAAAGCTCGGGAACGTTAGCTGACCTAGGGTTAAGGATGATGACCACCTGAAGGCTATAAATAGGCTCATTTGGCATATGTTATGGATCCATTCCATTAGCTTAGATTCTCTCTTTAGGTTTAGTTTTATTTTCTTGTTTTCTTAGGTTTTTTAGGGTTTAATTTATTTTTTTCTTTCAAGAGATGTGATTTGTGTAGAAGATCAACTTCTATAGATTCACATTTATTATTAATATCAATTAGGCTTTTCGTAAACTCTTAATTTCAATTTATTCATTATGATTAATTCTTCTATCCATTCCATGTTGTTTATGAAAGCCATGTGGAACTAATCCCTCTTTGGGGGATTAGCAAGTGGATGTATGATCTGTTAACTATTTTGTAGGGTTACTCAATAGATCAGCTATTTGAGAAATGAAGAATGTGAAACAAACCTTGGGCTTGACATCCCTGGGAAGTCATCAAGGTGGGAATTAACCCAAATTTGGTATTGCCTAGTCGTGANGTGAAAAAGTTCACCCCAAGCCAATCTGGACTGTTCGTTAAGAAGATAAGTAGTTCCTGCTGACTCGTTATGCTAGCGGAAGATCGAAAGATCCTGCTAGGGTAGCGACTAGTTAATGGATGAGGAACCCGAAGCAATAGTTGATGGGGATTAATGAAGTGAGCTAATCACCCATAATCAAGATTTGATTTACTCTACTCTTCTATCTCTTTAGTTTTATTTATTTTATATTATCTTAGTTTATTATTACAAAAACTAAAAACCTTTTTTTATGATTTTGTACTATAATATATTTAAAAGTACTAATTAGATCTTTTAGTGTTTAGGTTAGACTTGATCTAGCACTCGCCTCCCTCAGGTACGGCCCTCAAAGTACTCACCTACTTCATTGAAAAACTATATTAGAACTCGACCTGTATACTTGTTGATACCGCCTTGTCATTCTATATCTTATTGTAGTATTCACACTCTAAACATTAGTACTTCCGGAGGCGGTCAATTGTGCCGATTAAAATGTTATATGACTCGTATGTAATTTACCTATTGTTGTGAATTGTGGTAACATGAAAGTGCATAGTTAACTATTTGTTATGTAAAAATGTGAATTGAGGTGAGTTTATTATTTTAAACCAATGAAATTACGAAGCTTTTGAAATACTTGCTTTGTTCCATTTTTGCTTCAGTAGTTGACATTTTGTGGAACGTGTCTATTAGATCACTTCAGAGCTCACACTATCCAGCTTCTGAATCGGTAGACCTTTAAACGTTCTAGACTCAGTTATGTGGCATATATATAGGCTTTGATATGCATAGGTATTTAGTTGTATGTTGGTGACTTGATCCATAATTAATTTTTACTTTTGATGGCCATTGGTATGAACATAAATGTACATAATGGTAATGGGTTAAGCAATGGCTAAAGCATATGAATGGTAAGTTTTGAATGTGAAATGGCTGAATTTGAATGTTTGGTGTGGATGGAAAGTTATGTTTGAATGGTTTGCAAATTTACAAGTGAAAATTCTATGTTTAAGTACTTAGTTGATGTTTATTGAGTTGTTGAATTTAAAATTAGTTAAATGAATACTTTGTAAATGTTTTAGGTTGGTTTTGGGTAGGTTTATTTGTGCAAATGTGCACCAGTTAAGCCATTGGTATGGCTTGGCATGAAATAGGTACCAAATGGTCTATATTTACACCACACAGGTTAGCCACATGGTCGTGTGACAAGCACGGGTTGGTGGCACAGCCGTGTGATTTATGGAAAAATGGAGTATTTGGAAACACACAGTTCCCAATTATTGCATGGTCTGGCAACACGGTTGTGCGTCACACACAGGTTGGGAACATGACTATGTGACTACTAGAAGAATTGATCGATTTTGGTCCACATAGCCGCAGTGAGTTACACGGTCGTATGACCCCTGCTTTCATAAACTCGTTTGAAGCTGGATTTTTATTGTAATTTGTATGATGTATGAAATTATAATATATTTTATTGTTTAATGAAATTTTAAAGCTTGATTTATATGTGAGCTATTTCGGTAACTTTAGTAGTATTCCGTAGCTCGGGTCCTATGACTGGACCGGGTAAAAGCTGTTACATGTCAAATAACCTGGTTGTGGATAGAATGTTGGAATTGTAAGCAATGACGGATACATCGGTGTTGTTGTCAGTAGTGACATGTAATATGGTCCTAGGGATGGAGGTGGTGAAAAAAATATACCTAGAGAAGGTATTGACGAATGTTATGATGGTGCATAATATGGTGATTATGGAAAAAAAAAATGGGGTTAGTGAAAGCACCAAAAAAATATAAACCATACTGACTGGGAGGTGAGCTAATGATGATTCTATTGACGCATGTGCTCCCAATCGCGACCTTATATGGGATTGTCTTGGCCTTCTACAATGACATTGCCTACTCTTTTCCTTTTTCAGTAGTAGATATGGCTTATCGTGAAGTCTAAACTATGTCATGTAATCTGGAGAGGTCGCCGAATCCAGTAAAAGAATTGGTCCATGAATAGGTATGAAATCATACCTATGTTTCCAAATATTGATGTATTTGGCATGGAATTTAGGCCAATCTTCATTGGTTCTCCCTCGCAAGTCGATCTTGTGAAGTTCATTAAGCTCTTTGGGTGATGGCAGAATACTTTGCATAAACTCGAATTGGCACATCACTTGATTAGATTCGTGCATCTGGATCGTTGCAAAAACTATCAATGACACTTTGACATGCCAAATATTTTGATTCACCAAAAATTTTGTTAGGATACATTCTTGAATTCTTAGGTCAGAGTATGACATCCATTCAACCTACAATACGAAATTATAAATTTTGTTACTACCTAATATTAAAATTCAAATCCTTACGTAAATATTATATAATTTAACAATTCAAAAACTATGTTACACCTGGTTTTCCTTTAGTCCAAAAATAAGGAATAATTTGGGGGTTAAATTGAAAAAAACTGTAAGTTGGTGGCCTCTACTAAAAATTAAGAAAAAATTAGTGACTGATTTGGATATGGTTGAGATCCAAATCTAGTTCTGTTGGATTAAAACCAGCTGGTTCCTTAGTGGGAGATAAAATTATTTCAAATGGATGGTTTTTATAGTGTTGATAACTAAGCGTGAGGGGTTATAAATAGATGAGAAATGACTTCACGGTGTTCTTCTCACTTCTGTTTCATTCTTTTCTCTTTTTCATCATATTTTTCCTTGGTAGCTTTAAAGAAGAGATAGTCGTGAGAAGCTCTGCATAGAGTGATAATCATGAGGTTAGAGTTGGAAAAGTAGAGAATCTAGTTAGCTAGTAAGGTTCTAAATCCTTTGGTGTATGGAAAATGATATTTAGAGTTTTTAGAACCTTTGAAGGATTTTGCATGTTTTTTGAAAACTGGGTTTTAAGCTGAAAATACTGAGTTTAACTCTTGACTTTGGGTATATTGCTTAGCTGCCATGAGAATGAAAGCTTTGGTATTTGGAAAAGTTAATTGGTGAGGTAAATAAGTATTAGATGAATTTCTATACTCCAATTCTAGAGTGTTGTATAGCTAGCTTAGATAGTTATCAAGTTCACTAATGATGTATGATCTCTATTGTTTGCAAGTGCTTGTTATGCATAAAGTAGAGTAGGTATATGAGTATTCGCAAGTGTGTTTGCATGTATGAAATGGATATGATTTTATGCCTAAAAAGTAGCGTACTCCAAGATAATATGTTTATGAATTGCATGTTTGTGATGGTGGAATACAGAAGGAAAATTATTGATGGGTTAGATGAAGTTAGGATTTGAGAAATGGTGTTTTTGTATACCTCCACACAGTGTTGTTGGGTGTAAACTGTGATGGGCAAAGCTCTGGGCCTTACGAAGGGGACAATGTGGTGTTCGAGCATGAAGGTAGAAATGGTGAAATAGAGGTATGGACAAATGGATAGGGAAATAGAACTCCTTTTAGATTCCGTAATTCAATGTTGCTAAGTGCAAATCATGATTTACGAAGCTCTGGGCATTGTGGAGGGGCCACTTCGATGTTCGAGCATCAAGGTTAAATGTGAAAAGGAATGGTATCGACTAGTCTTACGATGAGACACCGTGATGACGGTAATTATGTTCCATAGAACAACATTGCAATGGCGGTCAGTAGGCTTTATAAGCTAACACTGCGACAAGGGTAAGGTCCTTCGGGGCGACACTTTAAAGAAGTTTAAGTTGTAAGACCATAGCTCGACCATGACGACCTATGGGTCCCGCTAAGACATTAAACATGGGGTATATTATGTAAGGCCATAATGTAATTGATGGATGTGTCCCTATAAATCGAGAACTTTCGCTTTGCCTATGCTTTCTTTTAAGGATTTAACTAGTGGGCAGTTAAGGAGGGCAGTTAAGGAAGGCAGAGAATAAATAATTTATTTTTGGGATTTTAGCATTTAGAATAGCTGGGGAATTGCGCTCTAGTAATGTAATTAGATGAGAAAAATAAAGATAGGTAGACGAGAAGTAAAAGATATTAGGTAAGTTAGTCAAGCAAGAGGTTTGTGGAGTTTTCAACTTTCCCTTAGCATTCTGGTTTATTTATAACCAAAGGAGTGTGTGGGGAGTTATGGGAAAATTTAATGAATGGTAAGGAACCGTTCAAGTCCATCAATGCATGAAGGACACATTGGCATCGGGAGAAGTAAGATTCCTTTAGTTTTCCCAATACAAGAATATCTGCCAACTATTACCCATTAAAGCAAGTCATACGTCTGCTCAATGGCAACCTTTTTCGAGTAGGGCTGATAAACCTTTATCACCATTGCAGTAGAACTCCAGAATCCGAGTGGTAGCCTTGGTACATTGCCAAGGTAATGATGAAAACATTTATGGGCTAGCTTAGCTACCCCGTGACAAAAAGGAATTGACCCATTAGATGGACAAAGTTAACGTGCAAACAAATCTAAGATTTTTGGAATTCTTCGCCAAAATTAAAATCGAGGAGATGCCAGCCAGGCGACGTACACATTAGAGTGTCCACCAAAATAGGATTGTGAAAAAAATTTATTAATTGGAGTGTATCCAGCAATGGAAAGGTCAGATACACGCCAACGAGCTGGTATCTATATTTTGTTAAATTTTGGGAGATCCACAAATCGAGCGAAGCAAGTATAAAACAAATGTATGGAAGGGTAACCAAGTTGAAGATCCTAGTAAAAATGGAGGGTGATTAATCCTATGAACCATATGAGGGCAAAGATGGAAAAAGTTACCCTGAGTTTTGTAACACCCCCTAACCCCAAAATGTCGCCAAAATAGGGTTACGAGGCATTACGGAACATATCAGACAACTTATGAATAATTCATAAATAAAATGACATTCATAGTATAATTGAATAACTAAGTCCTTATAATGAACTCTCGAAGTCTAAAACATGTATTAAAAGTGAAATGGGACTTGTTCAAGTACTCCAGAAATTTTTTTTCGACAGCACCTCTGCTTATTTTCACATAAAACCCCCTGCAATTAAAACTGTATCCATTTCCAAACAAAACCAATTCAACCAATTCAATATAATATCAATTTAATTTTATCAATGTACTAATTAAATTGAAACGGTTAAACTTCTTTCATTATAATTCCTAGACTTGTATTACTAACATTTTTAACCATTTATATTCAAAGCATAATAACCTTTATATACGTCCTATGTACATGCCACATTACCAAAGAAAATATACATCACCAAAAGTTTGCTGAAGTCGGGTCCGCCTCTGGATGCTGGTTCAGTACTTGACTTCTACAACCTGCGCACAGAAACAACCGTACGCTGAGTATGCATAT
>JABEZY010271922.1:6279-29471 GCA_013467495.1 Gossypium gossypioides | reverse complement strand
TATCATCTTGAATTTTTAAATTTTTCTATATTTTATAATTTGCTTAGTGTATTTTTTTTCTAAAAAAAGTACAATTAGTAATTTACTAACCAAAATCTTGATCGATAAACAATTACTGAAAATTAATATTTTTAATATTTTACATAAATTTGATAATAAAAACAACTCGATAGTATTTTTTTTATAAAAAAAGTGATAAGTAAATAAAAGTTACTTATTACTTAGTGGAAAATATTTTTAAATACTTCAAATTTAGTTTAATATCATATTATCATATGAAGATTCTACGTTTAAAATTAAGATGGATTAAATGTTTAAAAGTTAATGATAAAATGTAAAATAAATATTTTCGTAATTTAAAATTTTTATTTATCAAACAATCTAATTATAATTAATTTTATGCATGAGCTAATTTTATGATATTTTGTATCCTTGTATTTTATTAAGGATAATTGATTTGATGAGATTTGTGTAAATTAAGATGGATTAAATTTTACTTTGCGAAGTTAGATCTCTGCTCTAAATGTGGAAGACTTATTCACCATTGATAGAAATTTTATTGTTGAGGTAAGTGTTTTTTGAATTAACTGACAAAGTACTAACAAAAGTGGTGATTACTTCGGCTGCCACTTCAACAAGCAACATAATTTATTTTATATAGAATAAAATCACTTTAATTTACATCAGTGTAATGAATTCCTTCCAATATTTATATATATAACAAAACTTCAACTATAAGTTTTCTTATGCATTAGAAAGTAGGTTGGGAAAATTTACTTTGATTTGCAATGTGAGGCTGCAACTTAAGAGCGCTTGCGGTGATGCTTAAATAATTTTTCTTTGCACTGTGATTATCATGGGTAAGTTAAGTTTGAACTGCCTTATAGTTGTGTTGTGCAAGTTAACTTATTGTTGTTCTATTTGTTATAAAAGTATTTATGGGTAGGCTGGAGTCAAGTTCAAGTCGAATCTATGTATGATATTTATATATTTTATGTTTGTCTAAATCTAACTCTACTCGAAATATAGACATAAAATTTTACTCAAATTTATCTATATTTAGATATGTAAATGATTAACTCTTATCCTCCATTTTTGTATTAAAAAATAAGTCATTAAAAATAAGATTTTTCAATAATAGAAGGATATGGCTTAACATGACATACAATATAATGCAATTTCTATTTTTTCTATTTGTTTAGTGTTTTTGATTTTTAGTTATAAATAAAATAAAATATAGTTAGATGTCAAAATTAATTAATTAATGATTTGTAAAAATAAAATAAAAGTAGTTGGCTTGATTATCCACAAACACTTTTATACTCCCCTCTTGCTTCAACTGTAGATAATCCATTAGCTTCTTCAGCCATAAGGCTTGATTTATAGTAGTTGTAGCTACAATGAATTCAACTTTCGCAGTTGATTGAGCCATCATCTCTTGCTTTCTTGAACACCAAGAGAAACAACCTGACCCAAACGTGAAGCAATAGCCTGAAGTGCTTCTCATATCATTTAGTGATCCAACCTAATCACTACCAAAATAACCCTATAACTTAAACTTCTCAACTTTAAAACAATCATATGAATTTCACTTGCACAATGGAAAAATCTGAAAAAAACACTTACTGTGTGTATGATGTCTAGCTTAGTGGATGTGAGGTACATAAAACACCCAACAAGACTCCGATACATATTCTCATCTATAGGATCTACCCTATCCATCTTCTAAAGTTTTTCTTTCTGATTCATTGGAGTGCTCACACTCTTGCACTCCTCTATATGGAACATTTTCAGCATCTACTTTATATACTTCTTCTGGCGAAGAAACACCTCACTTTGACCTTGCTTGATCTCTATTTCCAGAACGTAATGCATCTCACCAAGATCAGTCATCTCAAATACCTCCATCATATTCTTTTTGAACTATTCAATTTGAGTTGCACCAATTTCTGTAACCAACATGTCATCTACATAGAGATACACAATGGTTAGATTTGTACCTGACTTCTTCACATAAAGAGTGGATTCATTCAGGCTCTTCATAAAGCCTGAGTTTAGTAAATGTTCATCTATCTTGTTGTACTATTCTATGGGAGCCTGTTTCAACACATAGAAAGCTTTTCTTAATAGACAAACCTTCTCTTCTTGACTTGGTGTGATGAAGCCCTTTTGTTGCTCAACATATATTTCTTCCTCCAATAATTCGTTCAAGAATGCTAACTTCACATCTAACTTCAACACCCTCCAATCTTGTTGAGCTGACATAGACATAAGAATTCTAATTGTGTCTGTTATTGTCATATGAGCAAAAGTTTCAGAAAAATCAACTCCACAAACCTATGCATATCCCTTCACCACCAACCTGGCCTTTTACTTGTTCACTAAGCCATCAAGATTAAGTTTGGTCCTGAAAACGCACTTTACTCCAATCACCTTTTTTGTTTGCAGGCTTCTCAACTAGTTCCCATGTTTGGTTTTTCTCTATCATACCCAACTCTTCATTAATTGTCTCCATCCACTCTTGATCATTTTTGGCTTTCTCATACCCTGCAGGTTCAAGAATGGTTACATTGCACCTTTGATAAACTTCACTAAATGATCTTATTCCTCTAATCAGTGCATTATCCACCGGTTTATTAGGATTAAGAGAGAACTCTTGTTTTCTTTTTTCATCACTTGTCCAATCCCATTGCTCATCTTTTAGGAACTCAACATCTGTACTTACAACCATCTTCCTTGTCTGGGGTTGATAGATTCTATAGGCTTTTAACACCAAACTATAACCAACCAATATTCCATGCTCAGATTTTTCTCCCAACTTGTCCCTCTTAACCTGTGGAACTTGATAGAAACATAAATAACTAAATACCTTCAAATTCTTCAGAGTTGGCTTCATTTCAAACCAAGCTTCATGTTGTGTTTTTTCTCCAATACCATTGTAGGCAATCAATTTATAAAAAATAAGTTGTGTTAGCTGCCTCAGCCCAAAACTCTTTAGGTAAGGACTTCTCATGTAGCATGCACCTAGTCATCTCTATAATAGTCTTGTTTTTCCTCTCACTAACTTTATTCTATTGTGGAGAATAAGGAGCAGTAAGTTGATGCTCTATTCTAACCTTTTCACAGAAAGTATTAAACCTTTGTGAGGTATATTTTGTCCTATTATCATATCTGACAACCTGAATCTTACAACCACTTTTATTCTCAACCCATCTTTTATACTTAAAAAACACATCAACAACATCGAATTTTTACTTCATAAAGCCAATCCAGCATGTTCTGGTAAAATTATGAATAAAGATAACGAAATACCTACTCCCATTCAATGAAGAAGTTGCTTGTAGACCACATAAATCAGTGTTAATCAACTGCAACTTCTCTTTGGCTCTCCAAGTTGAGATTTTGAAAGGCAACCTTGTTTGTTTGCTAGTCAAGCAAGCTTTGCATCTCGAATTTAGCTCCTCTAGAATTGGTAGTCTAATTGCCATCTCATTTTGCTACATGAACTGCAAACCTTTGTGATGAAAGTGTCCTAACCTCTTATGTCACAATTCAGAGTCACTGACTTGACACTTGAATGCCACTTTCTCCTCATTAAGTGGATTCAAAGAGAAACTCTTTATTTTGCATCTTGATCCTAAATAATACATTACCACAAGAGTCAAGGATTAGACACATTCCTTCTTCAAACATTACCTTGAATCCCTTCTCTACCAATTGGCCCACAATTAACAAGTTTTGATCAATCTCAGGTGCAAACAAAACATTTGAAATCAACTTAGTTCCAACATGGCTCTCTATTGCTACTGTGCCTTTTCCTTTCACGTTTAGGTACTCTCCATTTCCTATCCTTACTCTCAACTTCAATAACTTGTCAAGGTCTTTAAACAACTCATCATCACAAGTCATGTGATTCGTGCAACCATTATCAACTAACCAACTGTCACATGGAGTGCTTGATGAGAAGCAAGAAACAACAAATAATTGGTCCTCTTCTTCTTTAATTGTAGCATGTGCTGCACTTTACTACTAATTTCTTGGTTCTTTGCAAAACCTCTCAATATGTCCCAACAAGTTACACCTTTTGCACTTCACATCTAGCCTTCTCCAACACCTGAAATAGGGTTGATTCTATTTTCCACAATACTTACATGAATAATACTTGTTAGAATTTCTAGTACCATTACTTTTTGCAGTAGTTTCTGAACCACTACTGCCCCCATTCTTCTTTCTATTATACTCATGTTCCTTTCTTTTTTCACCCTGTTGCATCTTAGCCTTCAAATATCTTTTTATGTTTTTTCCTACCTCATTAACCTCCTCTTCTCCTGTTCTTGTAAAGCACTGATCAACTTCACCACTCTTAGCTGAGTTAAGTCCTTGGTATTCTCTAAAGAGGCAATTATTTCTCCATACTTCTCTGGCACAAAGACAAGTATTTTTTGCACCAGTCTCAAAAACTCTTGCCTTGTTAGCAATATCTATCAACTCGTCTGAGTATTCTTTGATTGACTCAAACTCTTTCATTTTTAGCCTCTCGAATTCTCTGATTAAGTTCAACACCTTCATGCTCTTGATCCTCTCATCTCCTTGATACTCAGCCTTGAGGTAGTCTCATATCTCCTTTGTTGGTCTAAAATCCATAATTATATTGAATATGGCTAGTGAAATCGAAGCATAAAGGCAAGCCTTTACCTTAGCCTTTCTGGTGGTTCTTTCATTGTTCATTTTTTATATAGTTCATAGTTGGATTGTTGGGAAGTGGAGTCACCACATATCTTCCTCGAGGGCTTTTCAATAATCACAACCTACTATGTATGCTTGCATTCACACGACCCGTACTTGATAGTTCTCTCCATCAAACACAAGTGGGGCTAAGACAAATAGGTTACTTGATCCTGATTCCATTTTCCTCAATATGTCACCAGTGTATCTCTCAATTTTTCTCTCAGCACTCTTACAGAACTTTTGTCACAAGTCCCTTAAGAAAAAAAAAGCTCTCGATACCACTATTGGTTTAGTAAAGAACTAACAGAAGCATAGAAAGGTAAGAATGAAAGGGATGATTAAATTCATTAACCAAACAACCCTTATATACATGTCTCAAGTAACAACCTCAACCAAATTTTAATTTTCTACTCCTACTAACAAGCTAACAACTCCTAGGACTTAGTCAAATCTCCCTAGGACTTATTCTTATTAATAACAAACTTTGCAACCCTTGAAACACTAACATTTACCCTCTCTAAGTCACCCTTGCTGGTGAGCTTTTCTCCTTGAGCAATAGGAGTGCTTGATGGCTTACAATTTTCCATGCAAAACTTGCTCAAAAACTTCAAAGCAAAGGCTTTTTGGCTTATGAAAATTGCATGTTGAGTCTGAGACACTTCCATGCCAAGAATGTAAGTCATTTCTCCTAAATCTAACATTTCAAGCATATCTTACATCTGCTTCTTAAACTCAATAACCAATTCATTGCTGGTACCAGTCACTAACAATCATCCACATACAGTAAGACTACCAGCAAAGTTGTAACACCCATGTCTGACCTGATCATTGGGTCCAACTACGGTGGGTTACACTCATTGTTGAAGCAAAATATGAACAAGTTACAAATGAATTATACAATTAACATGATTAAGATAGCCAACTAAGCCTTTTATAATCATACTTGACTTAA
This sequence comes from Gossypium gossypioides, assembly GCA_013467495.1. NCBI lineage: Eukaryota > Viridiplantae > Streptophyta > Magnoliopsida > Malvales > Malvaceae > Gossypium > Gossypium gossypioides. Next base: position 23,791 of record JABEZY010271922.1, on the reverse strand, counting down.
TACAAATATTATTTGCAACAATCTTATCATGTTTGATTAGCTGATCCGCCAAACTAGAACGTCTTAGTTACAAATTCCTAGTGTAATTTATTATCATACGAACTTATGAAAAGATTAACAATAATTGATTTACTATATTTAAACGATTACTCATCATATAATATAACATACCATGTTCATACGTAATTACAAAAAAATTCAGACCTTGAGGATCGACCTCAAGGTCGCCCCACTATATGTATGTTATAAATAAGAACACTAGTTCGCTTATGCTTGAATGAATTCTAGCTTGGTCTTTCATCAGCTCCTTATATGAATCATCATACCTAGAAAACACATCAAAGACTAAGTAAGTTCAAATGAACCTAGTGAATTACTAATATAACACACCATTTATAAATTTAAAAATTTGAAATTCATGGGTCTGATCTCTTGTTTGACATCACTTGCACAAGTGTAGTTTGCACATCTTTGTGGCGTGCTCTTGTCCTCATTTGCATTGGCTCAACTTGAAAATTTATACACTTTCTGCATTGTCACAACTTTCCATTTTTATCATTCATCCTATAGGCTACAATGCGGAATGATTTCACTCACCCATTTACATTGTTCATACAAGATGGATTATAACCTCCTTTACCAGCAGAACATATGTGGATTTCGTTAGGAATTACTATCATTAAGGATTAACGTATAACGGATTGATTTCAGAAAGCTCATACCAGGATATTCACACATAAAAAAAATTTACATACGGATTTACGTATGAAGTCTTATATACGCAGACTTGAGTTTGGTGAATACTTACTTACAAATTGTACTTGTGAACTTCTATATATGGAATCATAATCACAAATTCATTTATGTGATTTCATACTTGTGAACTCATTCTTAAATGATAGTAACAGTTAGACTCTTGTTTGGCGAATAGTCATTACAGGCTTTCGATTTACTAATTTACCAAGCAGCCCATCAGATTCACTAATTTACACTAGAACCCTATTAAACAAAAGTTTTTCCTAATTTAATATTCACAATTGCCGTGACAGTTAACCTTTAACATTTCCAGGGGTGACAAAAGTTTTCTTCTTAGCTTTCTTCATATACAATGTTGGCTCACTTATGTTTCTTTCCAACCCCAAACTTGACAAATGATTGTCAATTCTCTCATACAAGGCTCTTGGAGCCTGTTTATAACACCCTATACCCGAATTGATTGCTGAGTCCGGGTACCAAATGTTACAAACAACCTGAGATACTTAACAATAATTCTATATATATATATATTTATTTTTAACTTTTATAATGTTAGGATAGGTTTCCTATTTACGCAGAAGTTTACTCCAATCTCTTTAGTTATCAACATGTTTCAAAATATAACTACAGATAAACTTTCTACCGCTTCTAAAGTTCTTACAATCAAATTTCCTTATTGAGTAGGTCTAAGTTTATAAATATATAACAACTTGGGAATTAAAAATTTAATAAAAGTTCTCCTATTTGAACCCGAGGCGTACCCTATAAGGGTGTCCCTCTATATGTATGGTATAGTTATAGCACCATTCATGTATCTTGGCGGTGTTTGGCTTGGTCCCTCCACGAGACCCTTGAGTAATTCTTTAACCCTAAATACAAAGCAGTACAATCGTAAGTTCAAATGAACTGAGCGAGATTTTGGACATCAGAAATCAAAGACTCTCAACTTTTGGGTAAATAAGAATAAGAGCATAGAATTAATAACTCTCTGATAAAACTTAGGAGATTTCACAATATTTAACTATTGATGTAACACTCCTAACCCAACTCCATCGCCAGATTAAGGTTACGAAGCATTACCAAACAATTGGAACAAAATTTAAATCTTAACGTTTAATAAATTAATCTCAATCAAAAACTTATCAAACATATGCATTTAGTCCCTAAATCGAGCCTTCAAGGCCCTAAAAATAGCTTAGAAGAAAATTGAGACTAATTTGAATCAATATAGAAAATTTGGGAAAACTTTAAACAATTTGAAAATAAGGGTCATACGGCCGTGTGACATAGCTCAGGCCATGTAACAATCAAACAAAGGGACACATGGCTGTGTCCCAACCCATGTCTTTACCCATGTAACTCACTGAGTTGGGCCACACGGCCATGTCGCAGGCCATGTGCCAGACCGTGTAACTCTCTGAGTTGCAACACACAGTCGTGTTGCAGGCCGTGTAACTTACTGAATTAGGACATTAAGAACTTACAAATGACACAGCCCGTGTCCCAGGCCGTGTGATCCATAAAATGTCCCTAAATTCAAGCCATTTCAAGGCCAAAACACACCTAACCAACCATCCCATTTGTGCACACATTCAAGAGATTTAAACMTCAATCAAACAYACTTGAACATACCATTCCAAACATCCTATTTCATCTAATCAATATGTTATTCAAAGGCACCACATTTATACCAAAACATCATTAACCAAAGCAAGTCAATATTGTCATATTCAAATTGTACAAAGCAAGTTCCTTAACTACTAAATAACATCACATATAACCAAATGCATATCATCACAAACATACCAACAAAGATCATGTATTTCAAGTACCTAAAAGTGGCCAAAATGACCTAACTTAACAAACCATTACAAGTCCATCAAACTAAACATAAACTTCAAAAGCATATACATACTAATTCAACCATTAACACATTCATAAACTATCATTACAAAAGGTCCTATACATGCCATTTATAACCTTGGCCAAAATACTTAAAAACTATCGAAATGGTTGCTGGATAGTGTGATTAATCCCTGACAAGCTTCCAACCTATCGAACTTTTGATAATCTATAAAAAAGATAAAGGTAACAACATAAACAACTAGTGCTTAGTAAGCTCGTATAAACACAAACATAACTTACCATTTTATTAGTACAATTTATAGGATAAACATAATGGCATTACCAAGACCATAAGCTTAGTAAAAGCCTAAACAAGCATCATCAAACTCACAAGTTAGTATATTCATCCATAATCAATATGAGTTCAATTATACCATAAGTAGATTTCATAAGATATATCATTTACTCATCAACCTTTTCATAAGATCATGAATCATTCCATTTGTATACTTACCATGCCATTTCCTTTACTTACCTGTTGAACCATCTAGAATTTCATCGGATTCTCAGGAATGCTCACACATAGTGTGCCTTTCCATATAGTTGTAACCTTTCATTTTTAATAGTGCTCACACGACTTCTGAAATGGGCTGCTCACACGAGCTGTGGGTCAGAATGTTAGCTACATAATGTCGCTCACATGAGCTGTGGGTCGGAATGTTAGCTACACAATGTTGCTCACATGAGTTGTGGAAAATCCATAACAAATGCATGACCTCAGCCCTCGGTAGGATATTCAATACCAGAACCCAAAATATGGAATTCATAATGACATGTCTTTCGTATCCTAAGAATTCTAAAGGCTCAAACAGGACTCGTTATATGTCAATTATTCATACGTCAAAACATATACAATTTCAAGTCCGTTTATATTAACGCAACATAGTAAATAATCAATTTAGCTAACATTAATACGATCATAATTCATATGAACTTACTTTGATAACTTTGGTTGTAGAAGTAGAGTTGAATACTAATTCGAAGCTTTAGTCTTTCCTCGATCTAAATCCAGTTGTTGTTTATCTTGATATAAATAGATAATTTCATTCAATTAAGTACTTCTAGTATTCAATTTAATCCATAATTCATATTTATGTACAATTATAAAATTACCCCTAACATTTTAATTCACAATTTAATCCTTAAGCTCATAATTTGAAATTTAACCATTTTAATCCTTCATACAAGCTAGCTGAATTTCTTAGGGACTCATACCAACCCACTTAAACCATTATTTCGTAATTTTACCATTAAATTTTACTATTTTCACAAATAAATCCCTAAATGCAATTTCATAAAAAATCACTTAACAAAACATGTTTATTTTACAACTAAGATTAATAATCTATCAAATAAATTTAAAACTTATTCAGAAATAACCATGGAAGGTCCCTTAACCTCTAACAGTTTTGCAAATTAACCCCTAGGCTAGCTAGACTAAGCTAAAACAAGCTCAAAAACATAAAAATCATGGAAAACGAGTTGAAAAATGCATACCATGCACTAAAACAAGCTTAGTAGAACCAATCATTCAACAATAGAGTTCTTCCCCTCTTAAAATCGATGATATGTGAAAAATAAAAGATGATACATGCTTTAATTTCTTTTGTTTTAAATTTAATTACTAAATTACCATTTTAACCTTATTAATAATAAAAAATTTCATGTAAAAATTGTTCATATTTGTCCACTAACTCTTTAAAAGGTATAGTTACTACATTAGTCCATTATTTTAAGGTTTCATAGCCATTTGATCCCTTTAACTAATAGAATTCAACTTTTACACATTTTATGATTTAGTCCTTTTTACTTAATTAACCATTTAAACTTCACAATTTCTTAACAAAATTTTAATACAAACTTAAAATAATCCCGTAGGCATTAAATAAATATTAAAATAATAAATCACTCATCGAAATTGTGGTCCCGAAACTACTATTTTTGACACCACTAAAAATGGGTTGTTATAGTTGATCATAAAAGTAAGGCTCAGGAGTAAGTTTCAAATGCCCAACGTTAGGATTTGATTAATTGTAAGAAATTTTTGAGTGTGCCAGTGGAGCCCTGGATTGGTAGATTCTGAACAAAAGGAAAGGAACCTATGATGAACAACATATAGGATATTTTGAAAGAACAAAGCTTAGGGCTAACTCTGAAGAAAGGTATGTATGACGAATCAATGAGTACTGATGAGAATGTATATATGTATATATATATAAATGAATATGGCGCAGAGTATAAAGAAGTACTATTGGCGGAGTAGTATTTTCATAGACACACTTTTTGGCATATAAAGTGGGTAGACTTCGATATATAAATAAGTAGACAAGGATTTCCTATTAGATTATGATGATAAGTGAAACCAAACTGGTAATTACGAAAAGAATGGTTATAAGATAAGAGTCCATACCAGTGACATAGTACATCTAGTGACCAATGTGGCCCCATACTAGTTAAATTTGTGAGGTAAGCTGGTTGGGAACTAACCAAATGTGAACTAGAAGGGTCAAAGGCTAAAAGAGTAAACATATAAGTTTCTTAAAGATTGGTAGATTTTGGATAAGATAAATCAATCTTGATGTGATGTTTACCAAGTTCCCATGAAGACTTAAGTTAAGTTGAAGGACACTCGGGTTAAGTTAAGGGAGAGTTATCTTCATTCTTAAGAATTAGGGCCATGAGCAAATGAAGACATCTCTCTAAGATTAGTCTAGAACCCCAGATTTAGTTAGTGATTTTCCCTCCCATCAACGCACATTTCATGACTCTGCTAGTTAAGGGAACACAGATCTGTAAGTATGCTTGGAGAAATAAGGCTTAGTGATACATTTTGGGTTTTAAGATGAAGATAAAGGTTACTCGAATAGGTTCTAACAAAGTGTCTCTGTTTATCAAAGTAGAGGAGGCTGTAGCATCTGGCTGAATAATGGATTTGAAGCTCAAACTGTATATTTCACAAGGAAAGGCTAGATCTGAGGTTTAAACTATCTTTGAGGTTATTATGCGAGTCCCTAAGCTAACTCTTGCATGTATATAGTATGTTTTAAAACTTCTATAAAATGTAAGAAACCATGAAATCGAAGCTAAAAAGTGTAATGTAATGATTCTGATGAGTAATGTGTGAAGGATAGAAATGAGAGCACGTGTTGCATTAAGTCTGAGTCTAACTATAAACATGAATCTTGAAGATAAAGGATGTTTGTTTATGAATGATAGAAATGTGTTAATAAGTTTGAAAAGTATAGATATGTCTATTATGAGTAAGTCAAGGTACGATGAGTTCAGGAATGGTGAGTCTAAGTATGAAGAGTCTGTATCTATTTCTAGAGACATCTAAAGGGGTCCGTCAAGATTAAAAATATGAATTTCTGAAAGGACAAGTCCATGGTCATGGCATTGAAGGATCATATCGTGTAATACTGTAACTGGAGGGTTATGGCATCATATGGGGAAATTTAAGGAAGGTTATTACCTAATGTGGTTCTCTGTGTGTCTCAGGCTGATAAGCAGTAGAGCTCACGAAATATGAGTCTAGGTGAATCCCTATCACTGAAACACTAGAAAAAGGATGTCTTTATGGCAATCTCTGTTTAAAAATGCCTTTGTGGTAAAACTTTAAACAAGAAAGCCTATGTGGCAAGTACTGAAAGTTAAGGAATGTCTTTGTGGTAGAACTCTTGAAAGTTAAGCCTTTGTGGCGAACCTCTTAAAGGACACCTTTGTGGCAACCCCTGTCAAAGGAAAGCTTCTATGGCAAACTCTGAATAAGAAAGCCTTTGTGGCAATCTCTGAAAAGGAAGCCTTCATAGTTGTGTCTGAAAAAGAACACCTTTGTGGCACAACCTAAGGATAGGACGCCTTGGTGGCAACTCTGTAAAGGATAGCCTTTGTAGCGAATACAAAGAAGGCCTTGTGGCTATTTAAAGGAAAGAATGCCTTCACAACAAAATTTGAATGAATGTCGTGTAAGGAATTAAGAAAGAGTGGCATGAATGGTTCTCTAAAGGCAAAGGAAAGATAGGACTTTGAAGTTAATTGTAAGTGTAAGAGATAATGTATGGACAAGTAGAATAAACTAAGTATCTAACAAACTCTGAAAGAAAGGCACTGTATATAAATGAAATGGCGAACCCCGCATAAACATAAGAAAAGAACAATGAAGTTAGAGTACCCTGAATAGGCAGCCAATCTAGGAAACGTGTTATATGTATGTATAGATAGTACCCTGAAGTAATGAAAGATCTGGGTGAACTCTGTGTTTAATAATGGGCGTAGTCTACCTTACCCAAAGGTAGTGGTTAGATCAACAAGTATGAAATAAGATTTTAAGTTTGTTAATAAGGTAAAAAAAAGTGGTTAAGGACTTTGTAAAGGTAAGAGTTAAGAAAGTATATAGAGAGTGAAGAGATGTTAAGTGTAATACTCTCAAAGGAAAGAAACAATCATTTGTGTTGGACCCCGAATCTGGAACCTAGTTGAATAATAGCTTAATAAAGAAAAAGGAAGATAAGTCCTTAAAGACACTGAGAGAAAGAAAAAGGCCTAAGCTAGAAATGAGTAATTACAATCTGTTAATGGAAGTCTTTAGAGAAGTAATCGCTAGAGTGAATAAGGAAAAGTTAAAGGACACAAGAAGGACAAGCAAAGCATCTTTCACACTTGATATAATGAATTTAAGGTTTAAACTCACTAAGTTCTTATAAACTTATGAAAGTTATTTCATGTTTTTAGGTTGCAAAGAAGTATGTAGTAGGAGGGACGACGCCAAGGCTACACCCAAAAAAGTAGCGTGTTGGGCTGTTATGCATACAGAGGAAGTTAAGTGGCGTGCTTAAGTCTGAGCATAAGTTATTAAGTAGCATTCTGATATCTACACTGTAGGGAGAGAGATGGAATATAATCGATGATATTTTATTATCATGAATTGTAAATGTAATCATACACCGTACATTTGTAAAAAAGTTTGTCATAGTCTTAGATAGAATTTTTTTACATAGGAAAATAAAAAAGAAATTGTAAGTAAATTTGTTTCAAAATGTAATACCCGAGTAGGAAAATAAAAAGGAAATTGTAAGTAAATTTGTTTCAGAACGTAACACCCGAGACTCAGATCTAGTCATCGAGTCAGTTGAGCGCTACAGGATATATCGACTAATCTGATCATAGGCACACTCTTTCAAACAACCACTGTCTAGCTCCATCTTAGGCTCCTATTTTACCTTTTTGGGTTGACTCATCAAAGGCACCATATACGCGAATATGCAATTTGATGACTAGTTTTGGTGAACTATTAGATATCTAGCCATAAGTGTGGATTATTAACCTAATCCTTTCATTCCATACTGAACTTAATATAGACTTACTGTATTACCCCGAAAATTTCCTTATTATAACTTAGCATGTACTTAAACCCTTCTTCTAAGGAAGACACATTTACTGATAATCTTATTTTTTGTCTTGAATTTGACATTTGGTTGATACATAATCACCCTGTTCTTTGCAAACTTGTACTCATAAAATAGTCCCGTAAGACTTTCCACTTCAGACCATTCTACCAAGAAACTTCAAGCAACAGATAGATCCCAGCGGACTATCTCTTTCTTAGATTTCCCTCGATGGGCTTCCACATTTGATAATCCCAAGTGGACTTCCCCGCGCTATATAGTTCTGATGGACTTCCATTTCTTCCGTTATTTCCCGGCGAACCTTTCACCTATGATAGTCCTTGGAAAAATTCCTTCTTAAAAGAGTTTTTATCAAACTTCCACTTTTCAGGTGACCTTTTCATCAATATCACTTAGAATTCAAACCCTGAATATCCATTCCATTACCTCATAGGTAATGGTGGTTTATGTGCGAATACTAGCGAACTCTTAGTGGCAGATACTTATTTACCAATACTTTGAAGGAAATGCCCATTCTTTTCACAAATGCCCACACTTAAGGCACTTCTACTAGTTTTCCTTATGTTCATAATTTAGTGGATCTTCTTATTATCATGTTTTCTCATGTTCTCAAATGCACCACGATCATTCTGTTAGATTACTTGCCGTGCGAGTCATACAGTGATTTCCTTTTTTATGCCCTGATAGCTTCCTTGTTTACTATCCTGGCAAACTCCATTTCGCCATAAAATGTACCTATTCACCACTTGATCATAGCATGGCTAACCATATACTTTTGATTCCAAAAACTCAATAAACCCCTTTCGTGGTGTCACCATGAAGGACCTGTATATTGCTTACACAGTGTCGCCTCAAAAGACCCATATATTGTTTACATGGTGTCGCCCCGAAGGACCTATAGATAACTATCGTAATGATGTCGCCCTAAAGGACCGGTAGAAACTGCCTTCATGGTGTTTCCTCGAAGGATCATTCTATATCCATTCTACGATATCACTAAACTCCTTAAAATCCCATAACAATTTGCCCATTCCTTTATTACGTCAATTTTTTTTCCTATCTTCATCTATTCTATCAAAGTAACTCCTTCCATACTCCGCATATTATAAACATGCATTTCACACATAATGATACACTTATCACTATAACATATAATACACCACTTATCAATACATCATTACACAACCACATTTAGCACCCAGAGAACATACTTGCAAGCATATATATATTGACAACTTCAAGCATGAATAGTAAACTCATTCACCATGGTCACACAACCATGGTAATCAAACAAAACTCATAGCAGACATATTAGCAGAACATTCTAGCACAACAACTCGAACAAAAACCTGAGTAAAGTACAGAAACTTACCTTAAATCCTTCGTCCTTGCTAGCTTAGCTTGCCCAAATGTTAGAGTCTCATTCGTCCTAATAGCTAGGCATTTCAATAAAATATACCAGTTAAAATGAAGGTATTCAAACCTTAAAACCCAAAATTCATTATCATTTAAAATTTTCCCAAAATTTTTAGAAATCCTTACTCCCCTTTCTCTATCTACAAATACAAAAATATAGAAAGGCTTACCAGTTCCTCAGATTCTCTACTTCTTGACCTCAATCCTCACGATCACTACCTCATGCAATGTTTTCTCAATTTTCCATCATTCAGAGCAACCAAAGAAAATGATGTAGAAGAAAAGAAAGTAAAATAGAAATGGGGAAAATTCTACTTTCAAAATAATCCTCCTCTCTTATATATATAACCCTTCTTACACACGGTTCAAGGCCCCAAGTAATCATCCATCAGTAATCATTTTGTCTCCCACTAAGGAACTAGTCGGTTCCATTTTAACTGAACCAGAATTGAAACTCAACTAATTTCCAATCAACAACAAAATTTCCCAAGTTTTCTAGTAAAGCCTATCAACTTACCATTTTATTCAATTAACTCTCAGTTTTCCCTTAACTTTGGGACTTTAATGAAAACTGATTGTGACACTGTTTTAGGCAATATTAGGCCTTTTTTAGTCTATATACCTTGGTTTCACTTCCTACTTTTACATAGCCTTATGGCTAATCAACGTAGATTTCCTCCTTTACAAAACCATTCAAGAAGGCTAACTTTGTATCCAGTTGATGTATTTTTCATCCCCTTTGAAGTGCTAGAGCCAGTAGCAACCTAATGGTGTCCAACCTTGCCATTGGTGTAAGGGTTTCAGCATAGTAAATACCATACTGCTAACTAAAGCCCTTTACAACTAGCTTGGCCTTAAACTTATTAACTGATCCATCAAGATTCATCTTGGTTCTAAACACTCATTTGACTTCAATGATCTTCTTGTGGACTGGTCTATCAACAAGTTCCCTAGTTTTATTTTTATTAATCATGGATATCTCAACTTCCATGGCCTCCTTCCATCCACTTTCTTGTACAACTTCTTCAAAGTTTGCAGGCTCCAATACTTCTAAGTCACCTCTTTGATATACTTCAGTAATAGGCCTGGTGCCTCTGACAGGTAAGTCATTAAAGCTTTCATCTTCTTGAATTTCATCTTTAGTAGGTTGCATGTTTGTTTCTTGCTAACGTTGTTCAAGTGATTTAGCTTTACTATCATCACATTTTCATGAACTGGCTTTATTAAACTTCGCACCTCTGCTTACAATGACTTTGTTGGTGAAAGGATCAAAGATCTTGCAGCCCTTTTTTATGCTTCTATATCCAACAAAGGTACTTTACAGTGATCTTTTTTCTAGTTTGCTTCTCTTCATAGCTGGTACATGAGCACAAGGAATGCAACCAAACACTTATATGTGTGAGACAAAAAGTTTGAAATCAAATCAAGCTTCAAATGGAGTCTTGCCCTTTACAGCCTTGGTTGGTAACCTATTCAGCAAATATATTTAGGTATTTACAACTTTTGCCCAAAATTTGTTTGGCAATTTTCTTTCAAACAAAAAACATCTTCCCTTATCCATCACTGTCCTATTTTTCCTTCTCATAGACACAATTCTTATACTAACGAGTGTAGATGTTGGTCAATTGATGCTCGATGCCTACTTCTTCACAAAATATTTGAAACCTTTCGGATGTGTAATCAGTTCCATTGTCTAATCCGAGTATCTTCAATTTTTAGTTGGCTTGATTTTTAACAGTTGTTTTAAACTTCCAAAAGATTTCAATTATTTTAGATTTCAATTTCAAGAAATAAACCCAACAGTTTTTTGTATAGTCATCAATAAATAAAATACTTGTTGCCACTTAGTGGATGAGTTTTCATATGTCCACAAACATTAATATGGACCAAGTGTAGCTTGTCATTGGCTCTCCAAGCTTTGTTGGCTTGAAATGGAAGGTTGACCTGCTTTCCAAGCTGACAGACTTCACAAACAACACTTCGGTCTACCACGTTGGATATGTTTTCATCCAAATCAGACTTATAAAGTTGGCTAAGGGACCTATAGTTGACATGCCCCAACCTTTTGTGCCATAAACATGATTCATCTACAAAGCTAGCATAAGCTTTTAAGTTCATCAAATTCAAATCCAGAACAAAGCATTTATCATTCATAGTACTAACACTAATTCTTGACCAGATGGATCCATAATCATGCATGTTTTACTTTTGAAAGCAATAGAATAATTCTTCTCTAGTAGTTGAAAAACAAAAAGTAAATTTTGGTCTATTTCAGGTACCAATAGGACATCCGAGATTGATTTTGTACATGAGGGATTGTTGATCGAGACTTCTCTTTTTTCCTTTAGCTTCAATGAATTTGCCATTCCCAATTCTGACTTTCGAAATAAAGCTTGTTTCAATTTTCCTTAAAATGCTTTAATAAGAGGCCATATGGTTTGTGCAACCACTATCATTCAACCAATCTTTCTTGACCCCGTTATAGGTTGCAAAACAATAAGTAGTAAAAACATGTTCCTCTTGAGCTTGACTTCCATTAGCAGCTTGATATTGAACATTTTTTTGCTATTATTTTTGCCCTTTATTTTTACACACCATTTGTAACACCTCAAACTCAGTCCGATGAACCATACCCGAGTCTTGCGTGCTACCTCACAAATACAATGTACTTGAGCCTAATTATTCAAGTTACAAATGATTTACAACTACTAGATTTCAAACTTTCTAATAAAATAAAAAAGTGTAAACAATGAGGAAATTCAAATGGTATACATAGATAATTGCATTACAATTAGGACTAAACTGATGCCCTGGTCTACATGGTTATCCCCTGTAGAAATTTCTATACGTATCTGCTCAGACTCGATCTCGCCATCAAGCTCGCTCTGTATACATAATAGTCCAATACGTCACTCCTTTGGTATAGCCTTGGTGTCATCCTTTCAATTTCAAACCCAAGACAGTTCATCTGAAACATAACACATGGAGATAAGTTCAAGAGAACTTAATGAAGTTAACCTAGTTACTTGAATCATGCTTGCACGTTGCATCCAAAATTTCAATAGCTATCTTACTACGCTTATCCTTCAACTTATCTTTTGCAAGTACTTCCTCAATTTCTCATTCCTTTACATATGTTCATTACCTTACCCTACTCTAAGACTATTTCCTTCTCTTCTATGCCTTTGAGACCTTACCTACATTCTTATTACCACGTGATATCTCTTAAAATTTACATCTCTGAACAAATCTTAATCATATTGAGTACCTTACCATAATAATCAGAGACACATTTAGTACTTATTGATCTCACTATTGTGTCAAAGAATATTAAGAAATACATCGTTTACTTAGGCCAGAGCCCGCCATAAAGAGTGTCTTTCATGATTTATTCTTAGGAGCCTTTCCTAAGCATGCCACAAGAGTATCCCATTCTATCTATGCCGTAAAAACTTTCTATGTGGGGTTTTCCATAAAAGATATTCCTTCATAACTCACTGCAAAGACTTATCCTTTATCCTTTACCGTGAAAATTCTAAGTCTAGAATTTGCCTTTCATATTTTTCCTTCCTTATTCGTCAAGGATTCCATCCTTTTAAAATACATAATGGAAACCATTTCTTTCTTTTAGGGTTTGCCACAAAGGCATTTCCTTCAAAAGGTTGCCACAAGGGCTATTCTATAGAGTATGCTAGAAAGGATTCCATTTTTCTTAGATTTCCACAAAGGCTTCAATTTTCTGGCATTCCTACGATAAGGATTCACCTAGAATTACATTTCATGAGGTTTGCCCTTCATGGTTTTGCGTCGCACAGAAAACTCCATTTGGTAATAACCTTCTTTTAGTCTTTTCTATATGATGCCATAGCCCACCACCAGCTACACGATATGGTCTTTCCATATGATGCCATAGCTTAGCTATGGTCTTACACAATATGGTGTCATGGCCATAGACTTTTCCTTTTAGAGATCTTGTTCAAAGTCCCGATAGACCCCTTGAGACGACTCCACCGCGGTGAACAAACACAGACTCACTTAACAGACCTTTCATACGTTATCACCAGACTTAACATGCATTTTATCTTACACATTCTAGACATGCTCACATAGTCACATTATCAACTTTAGGATTCTTACCACTTACTTAGTACTTGTCAGATACCACATGAACTATACAAACAAGACCCGTTTAACATTCATACCATAGCATCACCATCTTATCATACTCTCTTAACTTTAGATTCGTAGTGTGACCACTTTCTACAGAAACGTCTTAAATAATAACATTCATGCAAGAGTCGACTTAGGGACTCACCTAACAACCACTAGTGGTAGCTTGAACATCAGATCCATCATCTAATTATGGATTGCAGCAACCAGTACCTTGACATGGAGAAACCTCTGATAAAATTTAGGATTTTAGATCCAACTTAAAGGAATGCTTATGTTCCCTTCAGCCTTAGTTTTCAATGTTTTAAGAAAGAAGAAGAGAACTCTCATTTATTCAAACTAGAAAACCTATTAATATAACCTAAGTCTTTATTAAAACTTGACAAATGTCACATCACTAGTGAATTGTCTTATCAAAGTCTACAACTTCCAATAAACCTAATTGAGTATGTCCCATCGTCATTTAACTATCTTGGTTCACGTTCGGCTAGATCCTAACCATCTTTCCTTGTAACTTAACCTTAATAGTAAAACAAAGAAAAGGTGCACTATAGATCTGACGTAGACTCATACCCTCAATATAGATTTACTTGATTACATCTTTTTTCCAACAAATCGTGGCAATCTAGCACGGAGCCCTCACTAACTTAAACACATAATTGTATCTGCCAACTCAATGCGCCATAAGAGGTACTTAGGCAAATATCACTCCACCGAACATATTTCTAAAAGACTACGCCAGACCTTGTGCCCGCTTGAACGGGGTGTTACACATTTTCTATGTGACCAAACTATTTGTAGCTTTTACACTAAATGTTAGGCCTGAACCAGCAATACTTCTTCAGGTGTGTGGACTTCTTATAGTAAGTGCTGGTGGATACTTCTTCTATCCACTATCTCTTCTTGGCTTTTCTTTCTTTTCATTCTAGCTCTTTTTTGCCATATAGCTTGAGGAACTCAAGCCTTCAATGTTTCTGGCCTAAAATGCTCCTTCAGAATGCTCCTCTTGTCTACTTGCTCTTCTTTATTCTTGAGCTTGAAAATCATTTATCAACTCAAACAAGGAAATTGTTGACAAGTCTCTTGAGTGTTCTAGGGAAGAAATTTTACTCATATCTCTCAAAAAAGTGTTCTGATAACCTTCTCAACAATCCTATTGTCATTAAACTGGTCTCCAAGTAACCTGATGCTATTAACAACTGCCATGATTTTATCTAAATAGTGTTTAACAGTCTCAGTGTCTTTCATCTTCAAATTCTCAAAATCCTTCCTCAAATTGATAAGAAGTTGCTGCCTTGTCTTTTCTGAGCCTTAGAACTCCTCCTTTAGCTTGTCCCAAGCTTCTTTTGAGAAGCCATGATCCTGATGAAGATTACATTTGAAACACCATTCCACAAACAAGACATTACTTTGTATTTCTTGGCACACTCATTACTGTGTTGCCTTATCTAAGCAATGGTGGGATTTGCTCTCAAAGGTGGTGGCTCCCTGTTTGTCTTGACTACATCCCCAAGTCATAAGCCTGGAGATAAGCCCTCATTTTTACATCCCAAATGTGGTAGTTTTCTCTAGCAAAAATAGATGGTGGAGGTGGTGAGAAGTTTGCTGAAGACATGTTTTATAGCAACAAGAAACTAAGTAACTTCTATCTTTCTTAACAAGCAACATAAACAAAAAAAGAACAATGGCCCTCAAAGATGATAGCTTTTGATACCAATTATTGGTGTTTTAAAAAAAAACACTAAAAATAAAGAACACATGAAAAAACGAGTAGCAAGAAATATAAAAATGATTTGCTTATCCATTCAACAAGAAAATATTACAATTTAAGTCACTAAACATTACCAAATACACAACTACTTCCACTAACTATATTGTAACTTACAAAACATTGCTTGCACTTAAACAAAAAAAGTCAATCAGCACCTAATCAAATCAAATGAAACTAAAAGGAAACTAAAGCTGAACCAACATGAATCATATTTTCAGTTGCCGCATGGTTGGCCAAATTATAACAAATAGATTATGGTTCTAGAAGCTAGAAAATGTAACACCTCTAACTCGTCTCCGTCGCCGATTTAAGGTTACAAAGCATTATTGTAAATATAGAACTTTTAATATAAAAATAGAGATCAAAATGCAATTCACATATCAATATTCACTATCACAATTTAATTATGGAAAAAATAATTTTACAGACCTTAAATCGGGCTTAAGTGGCCCTAAAAATAGTTTGGGAACAATCAGGGACTTATTTGAATCAAAATAGAAACTTCAGGGCAGAATTGAAAATTTGCAAAATAGGGGTCATATGGATGTGTGGTATAACTCAGGCCGTGTGGATATTCAAACTAAGGGAAACATGGCTATGTCCCAGCCTGTGTTTTAAACCGTGTAACTCAGTGACTTGTGTCACACAGTCGTGTCGTAAACCGTGTGTCAGACCGTGTGTACATTCAAAATATGGTCACATGGCTGCGTCGCGGACTGTGTGAAACCTGTACGTAAAATTTAAAAGATACATGGTCATGTGAGGTGACTGTGTATGGCATATAACCGTGTGATAGCCCGTGTCCTAGGCCGTGTGCAGCATGTGTTGCCCCTAAAAAAAGCCATTTTAAACACAAACCTTGCACACCAAGATACACTAATTCAACCATCTTTCACATGTTTAAAACATACATCAAACATCCAAAAACATACCAATTTCATGCTTATCCTATAACTAACCAATGTGCCATTGTTATGGCACCTCAATCACAACCTATCTAATTCATTCAAACATAACTTATAACTTAAACAAATATCTTTATACACACACACACACACACCATAGAACCATTTCTACCACATACAAACATGTCTCAGGCCATATATTTAAAAAGTACTAAAAGTGACCAAAAGACACAAACATACCAAAACATTACGAGTCCAAACAAATACATATACACAAAAAGGCATAAACATACCAAGTTGACTAAGTAACATAATAAAAAACTCCCTTTATAAACAAGCCTTATACATGCCATCTATAACCTTGAATTTATATACCAAATATCTACCAATACAATGTTTGGGTAGTGTGATCATGCTTCGATGTGATTTCAACCGATCATGCTCTCCGATGACCTACAAAAAAAAAATAACTATGTAAGCAACTAATGCTTATTAAGCTCGTATAATAGAATTTAAACTTACCATATACATTAGAATAAACAAGTAAAGATAGATTCATTTCATTGTGAGCCAAATGTCTTTCTTATACACAACAACTTATAGAGATTGATGGTGAAACATAGCACTTATAGACTTCACTAAAACATGGCATAAAACATATCAAAGTTTCAACTTCCTCAACCATATTCATAATATACTATGCACTTACATTTATATTACATTTCACACTTCATCTTCATATATTTCATTTCTAAAATAGCATAGCTAATAATGTATATTTCTATTTCAACCTTAATTACCCATCGAACCAAATGAAATAACATCGGTTAATCAAAAAAATACTCATTTCACCATTTAATTCTCTAAACACACTACAAACATAACTAGAAAACATATTTATATACATATGATACATATCATCACATTAAGGTATTAATGTTCATTATCAAACCATACTAATCAAAACATTCGCCTCATATTCAAACTTATAATAAATTTTACCTGAATAGTGGTTGGTTGAAAAATGAAATACTGATCTTTTCATTACTAACCTTTTCGATATTTTCATTGACATTTTCTTCAAATATCGTCCTTTTCAACCTTTTCATTTGATATCCTTTTCGGATATCGTCCTTTTCAACCTTTTCATTTGGTATCTTTTTTGATATTGTCATTTTCAACCT